>QDHC01005043.1:41223-72220 GCA_013186455.1 Papilio dardanus tibullus | reverse complement strand
ATCTATTAAAAAAAAGCATCAAAATACGTTGCGTAGTTTTAAAGATTCAAACATATATAGGGACAAACATAAAAAGCGTTATTGTTTTATACTATGTAAGGATAAAGATAATATGAAAATGTTATGTATTATGTATCATAAATTATGTCATTTATTCGTGTCATACAAATAACAGTCGAGCAAAACCTATTGTATGAGAAATGAGAAATAAACACGCGAACTAAATATCGCTCGAAAAGTTTATTAAAAAAAGACAAATATATTATCTAGAATTTCTAGACATATGTATATGTAGTTCATTGTATGTCATAGATTAAAAGAACTAGATGAGACACATTTATACGAAATTCACGTAACATGTCAAAGTCAGTGACATAGATCTTTGATCCCTTACTCCGTATGCGATTTTGATTGTTTGGGTCTTGACAAATGTGACGTATCATATAGTATTGTGGCGCTCCAAGCGTATTTTCGGTGAACTAATTTTTCATACGTTCCATGCAAAGGCATAAGACATGATATTGTTGCTTTAAAACCGCAAACGATGCACAGACAACGTATGACGTAGTCAAAGGCAGTTTCGTCCCTACATACGCTATAGCCAGTTCTATATCTTTCTCTTTCTACGTTGTATGTATAATATGTATTTAATAAAATAACACAGACAATGAAAACCTTTATTATAATCAAAACAAAGCGAATTACGAGAACACAGATATATTACAAACAAAATAACAATACAATTAACATAATTAGGTTAAAACAAACGAATAAAACATTGTTTGTGTACTTTAGGTTTGCTCTCTTTTTAAAACAGAAGAAACATGTTTTATGTTTTTTGCTTTACTGTAATGACTGTAATGATTTGTGCTTTACATTAAGTTTACATCGTGAAACTTAATGTAAAGCATAAGTCATCACTTTTTAATTATCATTATAACAAAAATAATATCTTAATTTTCACTTAAATTCCCTTCATTATTTCTGCCACACACACAATACTTCAAAGAAAGTGGCAGGATGAATGAAATCACCACAAAACAACATTTCTTCGTAATCATTAAAAAAGTTATAATAAAATGTTTAAGAGACCATCAAAAATGTAATACAAGAAATATATAACCGCACACGAACTCTATTCTCGGAACTTCAACATCTCCAAACAGTTTGAAACACGATTCCTGTACCTAGAATCATTAAGCATTATGTTTCGCAATTAAATGCATTGTTTTCGAATTACAACCGGCCACCCATTGTACTTGTATGACTTAAGCTAGTTTCACACGAGGACAGGACAATACGGCAGAGCAGTAAACTATGTACAGTACTCCTATACATCATATCCACGACCATACAGCCTTGTTCGCACAAAGATAGTATTTTAGTCGAGTAGCAAGTAGCATTTATCCGAACAACGGATTTACTACTGTTCGGACTCCTTTAAGCCTAAATGTCTCACTAGGGTATAGCAACTAAACGTGTCCAAACAACAACATTTTAGTTGAGTAGATTAGTAAATCCTTTGTTCGGATACTACTAGTCTACTTGCGGCTACTTGCTACTCGACTAAAATACCATCCTAGTACGTACAAGGCTTACGGGAGGGAAAGGGATCCACGTTAATCTACCCTTCGTCATAAGTATCTATGCAGTACTGCTATTGTTTTTTTATGGGTAGTTACAATGCCACCGATGAGTAGTTAATTGTGTGAGAATATGATACAAATTTTGGTATTTGAGTTCTATTATCTTTAAGTATCTAAAAGGGGAAATGGATTTCACTTACTGCTTAAACATCTCTGTGGTGTATTTTCGTGCGTGTTCAAGAAGTAGACTGCTCTGCCTTATTGTCCTACCGGACTATTATATTCTACTGCTCTGTCCCACTGACCTTGTGTGAAATTAGTATTACGGTCGCTATACAATAGAATTTCATTTCGTAATTATAAAAACATCTAGTCCGATATTATTAGAGTTGAATTACTGTTTAAAAATACATAATATCTTACGTAATATATTTTGGTAAGCAACTGTCTCGCACTAACGATTTTTAGAATGCATTATTTACCGTCTGTTACAGAAATTATTATTTTTTATCTTTTTTTTAGGGGATATTTGTCCTTTCAGGGCAAGACAATCCCATAGTATATCTAATGGCTAAGGTTTACCCAACGAGCTGGCATAATCGTGCCTCTGATGTAGGATCAGCTAAAATGGAATATAATAAGTCCAACATCAGCTGGGTCTTCAGCTCACGGCATAAATTATTTGAAATAAATATGTTAAAGTCTAGAACGGTACATACAACAAATAAATTAAATTAATATTATTATGTTTTCATATTTTTATACTAGATGGCGCTGTGCGATGTACGTGCGCACTATTGTTTTATAGTATGGATTTAATGTGGTCACGATTAACGTGGATTAAATGACTCATCCAACCCCGCCGTTTGTTGTCTGACCTTCGGGGGGCTTTAATTTTTGGGATCCTGTACAAATATTTAAAACAAAAAATTGGAATATTATGGTTGTTATTATGTACGTCCTACGTACATACCATTGCTTTCTTTATTGTTAGAAAGTAATTCTAATATAAAATATTATCCCAAAATTATTTAAAGGGTCATCTTTTCCCATCTAAATAACATATTATTTTACTAACTTCCTTCATAGAATATAAACCTTTTTAATATCTTAAGCAGCATGAAAATTAATGTTCTACAACCTCAATTCTATCGTTCATTTCGTCTCTAATCCACACGTAGGCGTGCGGATTAGATTTTCAATTTACTAATTCCTAATCAAAAATTCTTTTAACAAAAGCGAACAAAGTCTTTAATATTGAATTGCCTTTGGGAATTGTAATTTCATTTTGGTATCGAAATTAAAATTGATTACTTCAAATAGTATACCAATATTTTTAATTTTACTAATACAGTCAAACTTGGAAAAGCGAGAATCAAATACAAATATAAATAATTTATTGATAATATAAATTACACGTCTTTAAAAAAATGTATCAGGTTATTAAAAAAAGTAACAATTTATATAAAAACAACATGGTACTAGTGAAGTCATTCTGTGGTTCCGGTAAGCTACCTCCATAAGCTAGAAACTTGTTAAAATAGATGGATGTTTGATCTCCGAAACGACTTAACGGATCTTGGTCTTTGGATGTAAATCATTTCGCACAGTCTGAAAGAAAACATAGGCTATTCACTATGTATTTAGTTACGCGCAGACGGAGTCGACAACTGGTGATGTTAAAAACACTTTACATACCTTAATTATGTCGTTTTACACTAACAAATTAAACGCCACGTCACCCAGAAGGGTAGGCAAAGAGTGTGAAGATTCCCCTCAACGTAGTTCTAGCTTACCTATCTTCAACATACTTAAAAGTATTAAGAAATGTCACAGATTAAAAAGATAATACTGTTTCCATTGTCATACTGTTGCTATCGATTATTAATTTTCTATTAATTATAAATACCAAAACCAAACTTTCTTATAAATATTATCACGCAACGAAAATAGCTAAGAATATATCTTCAGTGAATCTTCAAAGACGTAGCCATTATTTTATTAAAAGGAAATAAATAAATTGATCACAAATATAGAAAACGCAATAACACACACGAGGTTTCACATGAGGGCAGCACTGTTAAACAGAGCAGTAACAGTACAGCTATTAGAGAGCTGATGAGACTGTGGACCGAATTTTCAAATGCCACTTAAATATTTAGGAGCGTCTTACATGTTCAGTCCAGGCTTAGACTCCAAATTCTACAGCGATCTCGTTTAATTTTGACGCGACTTAAGTTTAAGCGACGCATTTTGTGTACGGTTTGAACGTTCGACCGTGAACACGTTGAAGTGTCTAAATATATAGAAAAACGCAAAAAGCACCGTAAATAATTCCATCTTTGTTATGTTCATTAGTGTTAGTTTCTTTAAGCATATAATTATAACAGTAAGTATACGTTGATTAGCTGTACTGTACTATAGATACTGCTCTAGCATTCTGCACCCTCGTGTGAAACAAACATTAAGCCAGTACTATCACAGCATCTCTTAGATTTATGTGCGAACAGTCGCACGTAATGCGGGAGCGAAACGCAATCGAGTAGAAAGTACAATGCGAAATGAACGCGGAAGCCGAAGTGGGAGGAGTAGGGACAAACATACAGACGTACCGTTTACATTAGCGATAAAATGATGAAATATTGCAAAGGTTCAGGTACCAGGCGAGCATGATTCATGAGGAGTTTTTGCACGGTAATGCGCCGAGCTTTATGAGAAGCTAGGTGTGAGATTTGCTTTTTTATATTGTTTTAAGATGTTTTTAAAATGTGTTTAAGGTATGGAATAAACAAGGAATGTGGAAAATAGAAAAAAAACAGTCAAATTGCGATTAAAATGCTAATTATTGTGGTAAAAAGCGCTGTCAAAATCCTAATTTTAACATTAAATTGCGTACACTTGATAAGTGAAAATTGAAGTTGTTTTTATTTCTGCAAATATTACATTTAAGAATTATTAAAGTTATAATAATATAGTGAATTGTGAAATAAATTAAAACATTAAAAGATAAAAGATTCATTATTATTATTAATTGGTTTATAATCTTTAAAATAGTATGGTGACCAATACTGGGGTCTGTTGAGAGATATTTCCATAATAGTATAGATTGGTTTTAATTCTTGATAATCAGATCTATTTTAATTACATTTTCATATAAATCTAATACTAATGAAACCTTAATTGTTTCTGCATGTTAATTTTATTATTTAACTTGCAATGATAGGGTAACCGTAGAGATTACATTACATTTAATCTTAATCTTTTTATGAAGCTATAAATTGAATAATAAAATAGATAAAATTATCAATTAAGTTCAAATCTTTATTTGTATATCCGCAGTCATGAAGTTTTTAATTATTCGGAAATTGTACTTTCGTCCTTTTCTAACATTTGAATATCACGTGAATAGACAAATAATAGAAGCATTAACGTAGCTATACATATCAAGTTATTAGTTTTCCTATATTTAACACAAAAAAATATTGACGAACGAATTGAGAACCTCCTCCTTTTTTGGAAGTCGGTTAAAAATGTGTAAAAATATTAATTTTTATGATTAATAAAAAACTGTAGTTTTACAGAAAAAGTATCGTTATAGCTTAAACAATGGTCACCCTAATGTAATTCTGATTGGATTGGAAACAAAAGCGAACAATGTGATTGTAAGGCGAACCCGTTTCGTTCTAATTAGGCACCGCTTATATTGCTTTTACCGTCGACGGTGAATGCCATTTCTAACTTCATAAATTACCTTAATGAGCAATTAATTCTTATTTACAATGGATTATGAGTATGGTTTACGAGGGAATTGAACTACTTTAATCTTTCTTATGTTAGATAATTCTATTAGGAACACGATTCAATCGAAAATAGATAATATCTTTCATAAATATATTGACTTAACAGTGGTAGAGCCCGCTTTAACGTCATCGCACGAATTGTCCGGCTCGCCCGGTGGAATACCACGACCACACAGAAGACACGCGTCAAATGGAAGCAATTCCGTGTTTCCTCTGATTTGTGTGTGCCGGAGTCCTAATTTTAATCCACTTTCCCTTCCTATCTTTTTCTTGTTAGTCTTTATTTTGGTTTAATATAATTGGACAAGCTTGACTAATTATTATTCGTCGGTGATGTTATTTTTCATAAATAGTAAATGTATTGACTATGAACGTCGCATAATTGATCGTTGTTGTCGATTCTACCGCCACTCGGTCCCAATATATACGCTTGCAAGTCAGTCCGAAGGATCAGTCGTGAAGAGAAATAAGTAGCAAAAAGAAGTCCCCCAATAGTCTTAAAACGAAATGATAGGAATAGGAATAGGAAGAGGATATGGCGGGGGAGGAGACGTATATTGAGAGGAATTATCCTCTTGCTGTGCGTCTCCTCATCCGAAGATAAAGGGTAGGCAAGGCATCTGAAATTTCAGATGTCTGGCAGCGGTCGCTTCGCTATTTCAGCAAGTCCAGATGGCCGCTTGCTTGCTTGTCACTTTACAATATAAAAAAAAACCTCTAATATCATAATCTGTTTCGGTGTTCGTTTGCTTTTTGCTTACAATGCATAAATGTGAACGTATCCAAATCGTTGCGATAAAAACGAAGACGAAGAACGAATAAGAAGAATGACGAAGAAGCCGTTTTTTGACATCGGTCTAATGAAGCAGTTGTGTTAAAAAGAAAAATGAAAATATTCTTACTTTGAAATGAAGTAATCATAAAAACTAATAACATCACAATATCGTTTGTACTGAATAATTGAATCGGTATAAAACCGATGATTGTAAAATCAATTATACTTATATCGTAAAATTCAATCGATTTCTCGCAAATAACCGGTATTGTATCGATAAATCGCGAGTCGTAAAATCGGAATTAAATCGATATAGGTTATTAACTTGACTACGTTACTTGAAAGCTTAAGTATACGAGTATTACAGCTAATTCTCATCTTTATAAGAGACGCTAAAAGTTTTTTATTGCTAAGAATAACTTACTATTGCATCCTAATCGATTATTGTACTTCAAGGCCATAAACGCAAGAAGAGATAGAATTCGAACGAATGTCTCGAATAAAAAGGTTGTTAGGCTGCTGGCGTTCTAGGTTTTAAAAAAAAAATTAAAAGTAACACTTTATTAATTCTTTAAATGACAATAAGAGAATACTAAAGCCTCGTTCGCACCTGGATAGTATTTTAGTCGAGTAGCTACTTACATTTATCCGAACAAAGGATTTACTACTGTTCGGACTCGTTTAAGCCTAAACCTACGCACTGGGATAGTAATTTAGGAACTAAACGTGTCCGAACGGCAACATTTTAGTAGTTTAAATTAGTAAATCTTTTGTTCGAATACTAGCTACTTGTTACTCGACTAAAATACTATCCTGGTGTGTACAAGCCTTTATAGAGAGAACGCCAGAAAGATGTTTAAAAACGAATTTATACATTTTATAAGGAAAAGAAAATTGCACAAGTATACTATAGCATTTGTAATTGAATTTTCTTTATCCTTGCAACAATAAGGAAGCTATAGTAAAAGGAATAATGGTCTAATTACAGATAAGTTTTACTTAAGGTTTCTCTACTGTTCACGAAATCAAATAGTCAAAGGAAAAAAAAAACTTTTATATCAACTATAACTGGTTTTTTGGATAAAAAATATTAGTATTTTTTTTAATTTACTTATATTCCTTTTAACCATTCCAGGTAGGCTTGATAAGATTGTTAGGATATGATTCACAATAGTCGAATGTCGGGATTCGAACCCACGACCGCTAGATTGGTACTATGTACGCCAAAACAATGGGCTATTGGCATTTCGATACAGATCTTGTTATAAACCTTTAGGACGTTTTAGACTCAGATGAAACAATTACTTAACAAAGCCTAGGATTCCAATTTGATAAGCGAAGGGACATTTTAATATGAACACAGCAATGTAACGTCCATTTAACATTGTATGTAGACTAATTCAAAATAGTGTAAATATACAAATCTAAAAATGTGTCAAAACAACAATACAAAATATATGATTATCTCTATCCTTTAGAAGAGAAAAAGAGGGATAGTAATGTATCTAAACATGTTTATTAACAGTGGAAACTCACAATCAATACAACCGGTGAATGAAGCGACAGGCGACCATAAATTGTGACAGGGTATAATAAAAGATTATCTATACACGAAATAGACAGGGGGAGGACAATAGGTTCTTTATTACGGGAACACTCTATGATCAAAGTTTTGTTTCCCCAATGTTGGTACTGAAAGGGGAGAGGAATCCCGTATTCGGAATCACGCAAATGTTAAAATTTCACATGCATTTATTTTTGTAGATTGTACCATTAGGTTTTTGCTGCGCCTTCGTCAGCGTATGCAGCCTATTTTTTTAATTTATTTATTACACAATATATAAATAACACCATCACAGAAGAACTCCAATACGATGCTACATGAAACATAGACTATAGATAATCAAATCTTTATGTTATTAAATGAAATTTTTATATTATAAAGTGGCAAACGAGCAAGCGGCCACCTGGATTCGCTGAAATAGCGAAGCGACCAATGCCCAAAGACATCGATTGCAGATGCGTTGCCTACCCTTAATCCAGAGGAGACGCACAGCAAGAGTATAATTCCTCTTCCTATGCATCCGCTCCCCCGCCATATCCACTTACCCTTCCTTCTGAGATGGAAGATCCATCAAAGTCCATAAAGCTGTTTTGGAGATATCTTCTAACATCCATCAAAATGATCACATTTTTATTATTATAGTAAGATTGGAAAGAGTATTATCAATTGTTATTTTATAAATTTAATTAAAACAATATTTGTCTGGTTTGATTTAATCATATTTTGTCTTGAATTTTTAATTAAATTATAAAATCTTGAATAGTCTTTCGTGAACAATAAAGTTGACAGACATTTTTAAAATACTAACAAAATATTAAAATGTGAAATCTCATTGTCTGTTTATTTGTTTAAATGACATTGACGGAGGTTTATATTTTCATATCTGTCTGAATTACATACATTTATAAATATTAAATATTAACAGGGTTTATTTCAGTTGCAGACAATTTAAATATTATAAAAAACATGTGACAATAATAAAAATTGAATATACTTTGAAACTATTGTTTAAACAAAAAAAAACATTAAATTAAAGGGTAGAGAAATGTAAGCATTAAGATTATTTTAGATGGTTTAATTTAATATTAAAATATTGTTTTATTTTTAGTATTATATCTCTCGAACATACTGGCCATTGACAATCTCACAGATGATAAAAACAGCAAATAATATTGCGTGGAATGTGCACGCGTCGAACCCCACCCGCTCGATAAAGCATTTTATTCCGATTGTAAATCCGAGGGGCGATTATGAGTGGTGTCGCGTGCTGGCCGTTACCGCCGAGCTATTAAAACCTCCTCGGTGGTTCCACTTTCGAATGTGAAAAAAAAAGAAAACATTCTTTTTTTGAACTTCGAACGCGATACTATTTCCAGACGGCCTTGACTTGACAAATGTTCCGTTACACGTAAGGATTTGTAACTGTTTTTATAAATATAAAGTTTGTTGGTAACTTTACTTCCTTATATCTAACTTTTCGTATCCATATTGTGTGAAATTTCCATATAAAAACAGCTGCATTAATACCACTAAAGGTTAAATCAAAACTATAAAAAAATTATATCTAATTTGATCCAACTTTATTGCATAACAACATCCACTTAGGTGATTAAAAGAATTAATAAAGCGTAGGGCTAGCGTTGGGGTTCGCGAAGTATGGGGCTTGTCATAAAAAATATAATATTAACGTGATCTACGAACAGATAGATTATCGGATTTGACGATATTGACGCTTACGTGCGGGTGACTGCTCCTTAATGCCGAACGAAATCTTTATTATACAAGATTTATGACGGCTGTATTGTGTATTCCAATCTTTAGTAGATGACTCGTTTCACGAGTGGATTATAGGATTATTGAATTATACGCTAAATTAAAAGGCATGCGCGAACTTCAGTACATCTCGTAATTAATGCAATGTCTGTTACTTTGTGTTTTAGTAATACTTTTTACTGTAGCTTTATTTTCGTGATTGGGTTTTGTTTATTTAAAAACAAATGCGTTAGTAACAAGTTTTAGTCCACTTCCCTTTCCTATCCTTTTCTAATAAGGAAAAGAAAGGGAAGAGATTTGGCGGGGGAGAGAACTAGTATTATCGTCTTGCTGTGCGTCTTCTTCTCCGTAGATTAAGATTAAGGGTAGGCAACGCATATGCGATTGTAGATAACTATGGGCAGCTGTCGCTTCGCTATTTCAGCGAATCCGGGTAGCGGCTAGCTCGTTTGCTACTTTATAATAAAAAAACACCTAACAATCTTTAATTAATAAAAAACCTACAGTAGGTAAATACTCGTAAGCAAGATTTGTAAATAAATCATTGAGTTGAAATATCGCGTAAAACTAAGACAAATATAAGTTATATAACAAATACTAAAGTTTACATTATCTTAGTACTATAAACGCAATGTTCCACATTATTTGTATCCGTCAGAAAGAAACATTACGAGAGCGAGCTCAAAAGCGGCTCGCCGACCATTCAACAAGAAGCGTAGCTAAGCGGCACTCCGTTGCCTCTCAACGCGAAATTGCAACATTCACCCAGATTTTAAAGGCCTTTAATAAATAAAATTAGCTCATTAGAGCGAGCACTCCGCATACCTACCGGCTTAATTACTAAAACATCTTTAAGATTTCATTAAAATTATTCCGCCTTTTACGCTTCAAGTTTTAAACTAAAACCAGCTAAGGAGGGAAGGAACTACCTTTAGCCAACAAATCTGATGATATAAGACCAATCTTTCTTAATAGAAACTCTTTTTGGTAATCTCTAGATGGGAAAGATAACCAACCTTTTATCAAGTAGATCTTTTTCAAAATATTAATAATGGCTGTAGTGTATTGACTATGGTCTGGTTGTCTATAAGTGTCTCGAGCATCGCGCCATGTTTTCAGTCGTGTGTCAGACGTCAAGCCGGCAAGGCGGTGCGAGTGTTGGGTACGATTGTAGACGTGGTGTAGCGATGGTTGAGCCATAATATACCCCTAAGGACTGGAACGTTACAATGGCTTTGTCGAACCTCATGGCGATGCCGAACTTCATTTCTCGTCATTATACAACTCTGCTATGTCCTCCGTGGAGGTGTCTTAGATCAATTTGGAAATCACTAATATATGTAATTTGTTAGACCACTGGATTCCAGACCAATTCTTGGTCGATCCTCGTCGTCTAAACTACAATACATTACTGTTCATTTATATTTTCATACAATATAAGTAATAATAATAACGGTCACACAATTGTTAACAATGGTATTCCATTTGCCATACTTTTGCACATTTCATTTCATTGTATTCAGTTCACCACTTATTGCACAATAGCTGATAGAATTGAACGTCATATAAACTGAGATACCTACGTCCTGGGTTCGTATCCCGTTATGTACCAATGTATTCGATTTTTAAATTTTTCCGATGTTTTGACGGTGAAGAAAAACATAACGCCGAAGAAATTCAAAGATATGTGTGAAGTCGACCCGGAATGGGCCAGCGTGGTTGTTTGAGGCCTAGTCCTCCTGACCATAGGTTAGGTTCCGAGACCGGAGATATAGTGAGCTAATGACGATATCTCCACTGTCTATTTAATCAACTATTCAAGTTTCTTTCTTTTGTGTAAAAACAAAACGCAACTATTGGCCAAAATACAATGCATCACAGATCAGCAAAATCAATATCAAATCGTAATACAACGATATTAAAACCCATTTTACAATAACAACGGCTCAAATCCAAACTAAAATCGTATTCCGATCTGTAAACAGCATACTTGTACACGCTAATATAAGCTCATACGATGCACCACAATACGCTCTCTGCGGCTGCCGACCTAGTTAGCTACATCATTGTATGATACGGGTAAGGTAACCAGGGCTGTAACGAAATTAGGACAATCCCAATGAAAACATAGATAAACATATGTCCATGTTAAGCCTTGTTCGCACCAGGATAGTATTTTAATCGAGTACCAAGTATCCGAACAAAGGATTTACTAATATACTCAACTAAAATGCTGTTCGGACGCGTTAAGTTACAAAAAAGTTCAGAGCAATTCTCAAAATGTCAAATAAAAATCAACATTTTAGTTTAGAATCTTCAACATTTGCTTAATAAATTAATGAAATGATTCACTCCTAGAATGCGTGAAGTTAAACAAGCGACTCATCTAATAACACAATAAAAGACGTGCGAGATCAATTACTATGATGTTAAACAAAGGACATGCACTATGACCTATTTTGGAGACAATACGATGCCTAGTTACCCGTGTCTTATCAACCGATGTATGAACAACGCATAATATAACCAACTACATAATAAAAATATACTCAAACTTGAGTTAGAAATAATCAGGGGAACCGAGGAGAAGTTATTAGATCAAATACAAAAGAAACCGGACGTCGTGTCGTATCAGGAGATCAAGATCTTGGCACAGGAAAGAGAGGGTTGGAAGGAACTCCACCGACAAGGTAACCTTAAATTAAAGAAGAAGAAGATTTCTATCAGAAATTATGAACAACCTAGTTAGGCACCGACAAAGATCTAGGCAAGCTTTTGACAATAACAGGGGGCACCAGAAAGTTAGATAAGCTGGTTTCACTCTTGTCTATCGGGAAAATAGGTTTGTTGCACTTACAACCCAGTTTATACCCATTTAACAGTGGTAAAGCCCGCTTCAACATCTTCGCACGAATTGTCCGGCTCGCCCGGTGAAATACCACGACCACAAAGAAAACGAGCGTCAAATGGAAGCAATTCCGTGTTTCATCTGACGAATGTGGTGCCAGAAGCCTAATTTTAGTCCACTTTCTCTTCCTATCCTTTCCTTATAAGGATGGGAAGAGGAAGTGGATACGGCCGGAGATATACGTCGCCTATAGGAAGAGGTATTATACTCTTGCTGTGCGTCTCCTTCGAAAATTAATGGTAGCAACGCATCTGCAATTGCAGCTGCCTATGGACAGCGGTAGCTTCGCTATTTCAGCGAATCCAGGTGGCCGCTTGCTCGTTTGTTGTAAAAAAGTTAGGTTAATAAATACTGGCCACTGAAATTAAAAAGAAAAACAAGAAACTGTCAACAAAGACTACGCAAGCGGTACTGGTCGATTAAAAAATAAACAGTTGACATGCTAGGAAAGCACGTATTACAGATTGCCCGTCAATGTAACACAGCTTGTACTAATGTTAGTCACGTACTTAGATGTTGCGAATAACTGTTACTAACCGCTTATGTTTATAAAAGAGGCGTATAAATGAAATATATAGTACAACACATCACAATAATCAGCTTACTATACGTCCCACCGAGGGGGAGCCTACCCTAAGGGGTGACTAGGCCATAGTCAACCACGCTGGCACAGTGCGGAATACAAGACGTGTGAGTGAAATTAATAAAATAAGTGTAAATTAAAAGCAATTAAAAGGTAAGAAAGTTTGTTTTCCGTCATTTTAGTGGGTAACAGTCTTAAATGATATTGTTCGTAAGAAACGGGATTCTTACCACGATTTAGCTGTTTGAGCTCCCGATATTTCAGCACAGTTGCATGCGCAATCGACTCTCGACCACTACTATTTTCGTCGTGTCCGAAAAAAGGTAGACAGAATTGACTACCTTTAACATTTTTTAACACTACCGCACCACTTCAGTCAGCCCGTGACCATGGCGCATGCAACTGTGCCGAAATATCGGGAGCTCAAACAGCTAAATCGTGGTAAGAATCCCGTTTCTTACGAACAATATATTAGTAAAAATCACGAAAGTTTAAAGTTATATGTCTTAAATGATAAATTAACGCTTAACTTTAAATTCTAATAAAATGTTAAAAGATTGTAAATCCACGTCGACGTAGTCGCAGGCAAAAGCTAGTCTTTAAATAAAACAATCGAATATTAAAATATTTCGATAAAAGTTATTAATCACGCCATCTATTGGTGTACTTGGAAGTTTAAAAGTTTCCTTCGAAGATATTAATAGCATTTAATGAATGGATATAGAGATAAAGGAATCGCGTGAGTTATCACAGCTTTGATCGACACGCGAACAAAAACTTTTATTTACAACTTGCATTTTCATAACCAAACATAATGAAAATATTTTAACACATTCTTAAAACATTTAATAGCCACTTAATTACAAATGTGGTGTATTAGATATGGTCTAATTGTCTATGGGTGTCATTACTATACCACGTCTATAATCGTACCCAACGCGTACCGCCTCTGGGCATGACGTCTGTCACGACTGTCAACATGGCGTGATGCGAGACACCTAGACAACCAGACCATAGCCAATACACTAATCCAATAACTAAATATTTTCTATACTAACTAATATTTTCTTTTATATGTTTGTTGGCGTGTCGCATAAGCAAAACTGTGTAAAGCTAGCCCTGTTTTATAGTTCGCTATATTTATTTAAATATGTGTTTTTTTTTAACATTAACTAATTTAAAAGTTTTATATGTTTTAATCTAGCACCAGTCGTTATTTAAAATTTTAGTAAACATTGAATTTGGCCCTCTTATAGATAAAAAACTGATTTTATTTAGCATAATTTATTATGTTGTTTACGGACATAATACTATTTTAACTAGAAAATTAAGATAAAGTCGATTGATATACTATTTCGATTTTTGGTTAAATTTATTGATAAGTATTCAAATTTAAACCGGATTTAAAATCTATTTTTGCTATTCAAGATGTCTAATATTATTATTTTAGAATACAAAAGCATTTTAGATAATAATATAGCTTAATTTTTGCGTCCAAGTTATACGAGTATTTCAAAGTATGCCATAATTTTTAAAAGAATACCATATTTAAAGAACTACAATTCTTACCACTTAAGATTATTATGTAATTGAATTATTATCTTTATAACAAGACCATTACGAAAACGGTGGACTCTATTATATTTAACTTTTATACTGCTCGAAGGACCAACTTAAAAACTTACCAAGTTTCGATGCGCGACGCTGCCGGAGTTGCAGTAAACTTTACTTTGCGGCAATTGTAAAAGTTGTCGGTCGCATTTTATAAAGGGGACCAGTGGAAACGTGTTGATTGCTGCTTTACACGAAAGACGTTCGGTAACATACCTGAAAAGAAAAAGGAATCGTTAACAAAAGTTATACAATAGAATTAAGAGAAATAAAGAGTGATGGATAAAGATTTGGTACCGAACTTCCTTATACTTATGAAGAACCATCGCAGTTATAAAGTGAATTCCTTAGTGGAGACTGAAGATGTATCTTTACATTAAGTGATATTTAAAATAACAACAGAATAAAAGTTAATAAAACAAATGCACCTGATGTTATAAAGATGTGAATTAAAAGAGAAAAAAGAATAGACAAAGAATTAAACGAAGGATATAGCTTTAAAATAATTGAACAAGATGCAGTGAAGAAATAAATTAACATCGCCGGCCGTAGACCGGAATATAGTAGATTTGTAGGCGTACATGGGCCCGGCTCGATTTTATCTACAGATTGTATCGGAGTAACGCAGACCGGCCACGAAGAACAAATGCAATGTTGCAAATCGAAATTATTCTGCAATGCAAAAGCAATAAACGGAAGAGATTTTAACGGAACATACAAGTAATCTTCTTTAGTAAACAGTTTAAATTACAAAGGATTAATGTGTTGCCTTAAATAAGTTGATTTTTGTGTTGATTGAAGAATTATCTATCTACTAGCTTTGTCTCTCTAACAGAAAAATTAAATTTAAAACAAAATTACTTGCAATCCATTCTTCTTCTTAAAGTGCCTCCTCAAAGCTGTAGGGACTCCAATCCATTTATGTAGTAGAATTATAAGATTACCAAAGTAAGACACTCCCTTGTTCATTAATGAAAGTTTTTGAGTGTAGTCAACGTAAGAATGGGTAAGATTTTCTGGATACACGCATCGATCACACGAGATTCATTCAATTTTAAAAATAAAAGGAAGGACAAAGGTTTCGTCTCGGCGCCGGGACATCCCCAGACTACACTTCTAGTTATTAAATGCCATCTGAATTATTCATAACATGAGGGTAGATCGAAATAACTTGGCAAATTTTATAACGTTACTCACTTCCAACTGTAAACTCTATTTCGGCTTCAAAAAGAGTCTTTCCTTGCAAGATTTCAAACATTTCTTTATATTACTTGCGTTCTAGTTTGGAATCAAAGAATTTAAATGCAAAGAGCTATGTTAGTGAATGTATTACTATGATGGATTTAATTTAGTTAAATAGTTAATATACTAATTGCATTGTTCAGAACGAATTTAATGCACAAAAACTCCAAAATATATCACAAAAGCTCTTCCAAATGACATTATCCCGTATTATGCTAATCATATATTTCTATTTCACCTCTCTATTCACAATTTTTAACATAATTATAACGTTTCCCGTTAAAATAAAATAGCTATATGTAATTTGATGTTTTTACATTTAAACGTTCATTTACAATATAATTTAAACATATTTTTTATATAAAAGACTATAATAAAAAGCTTGCAATTACAGTTAAGTAGTGCAACAGGTAACTTCACCAATGTATAAGCATTAAGCTACGAGCAAGTTTATTGTCAAAGGAGTTTACTGTGACCCAGTTTTTGCTTGCTTAAGATTTATATTTTCTAATGAAAGTTCTTCGTGCCGTGAAAACGTAACCGCTAAGATTTATTATCCAGCTCTATTTACCGTGGGTTTTCACTGCTGAAAGTTCATATAAAACCCTGTCATTCCGACCACCGAATGTTCAAACGTACTCAAAAAGCGTCCCTTAAAATCCACTCGTAAGTGGTGTCAAAATTAAATGAGATCGCCGTAGAATTTGGAGTTTAGCCGTGAACTTAATATGTAAGACACTCTTAAATATTGACATAGTTATTGATTTAACTACGACCTTCTGAAGACTAAACTGCGTGATTGTTAAGACTAATATATCAGTTGATTTGTGACTAGTGACCACAAGTAATAGTGTTCAATTTGACGTTTTTATGGCATTTTTAAATAACTGTCTACAGTCAAAACGAATACCTTATCTGTAAAATAATTATTGTTAACACATCTTAAGTTTTAAGAAATGCTAAAAATAATTCTTTGTTCCCTACAAAGTGTCACCAAGCACAAGAGTAATTAAGCTTAAACGCCATAATTCAAATGAAGTTAGAAAAGATTCCGACCAAAGAATTAAGGACAAAGGCCTTTTCGGCCGGTTTACATTATACAACAATGAGATAGGGCGGATGAGGGGAGGGGAACGGTGGTCGAGGGGAGGTGATCTTCCGCTCCAACGCAACACTTTCCCTATAATGCTGGTTTCACACGAGGGGATAAAAGTGGTGTAGATTAGTAGAGCAGTAGGAGTGCAGGACAGCTGTTGTTTGAAGGCATAAGATACGGCTGTATGTACTGTTTTGGAAATAAACGTGCAGTTTTAATGTTCTACCCTCGTGTGTATTGTACGTTATTTGACGTGAATAATTCGCGTTAAAGCGACTCTAACCGCGATATTTTAATAATGAATTAAAACATCCTTTCAAAATGTAAATTTTTAATTAGTACGCCGATGCGGCGGTTTCCCTCAGGCGACGGACACGCTTGTATTTGCTATCATTTTCACAATTTTCGTCTCATTTTTTAAATGTTTCCCTTCATGATATCGAAGTTTTAATATTAATACAAATACGTATATTAAGAGGACATTTTATATTATACATCATCAGCTATATGTCCCCATCGAGGGGCTCGGAGCCTACCCCAAGGGGTGACTAAGCCATAGTCAACCATGCTGGCCAGGTGCGGGTTGGTCGACTTCACAATCTTAGAATTTCTTCGCCGATATGTGCAGGTTGCATCACGATGTTTTCCTTCATCGTATGAGCGACGGGTAAATATGTACATATGAAATTCACAAATCAAAAAACACGTACATGGTAAATTCGAACTCGAGACCTGCAGATTACAAGTCAAGAGCTAAACCCCTGAGCCACCGACGCTCTCTTAACTTAACTTCTTTAAATTATTATATCTAAGTAATACATAGCTTTCAAAAAGTTCGCTAAAAAGAAATGAGAAGACCGCTCCATTTCGAAGACAGATTTAGTAGTACATTATATTCTTTAACTAGATAATGTATAACTAAAAATTTTTTTTATCGCATCAATCCACTCAAGTTTAATAACTTACCTATCTAAGTACGTCCCTGTTTCAAATAACTGTATCTAAATTCAAATTTAAATCACTTCCTAAAATTAAATAAGTTTAACAATTCATGTTACTAAATTAAGTAATTTAGAAAATGGTCTGCTTTAAATGATGGTAATTACTGAATTATCAGTCGAGCGTTGCGATATAAAGCTTGCTACACACGTTCAGTTTTTACTGAACAGGAAGCGCTTTTGTATTTTGTACAGCGAGATTTGTTCTGCGTACTAGGGCTACATTACACCAACAAATCTCTATAAACATTTTGACGTTTACGAAAGTATTCTCGCATTTCACAGTTGTGAGTTTTGTCTACACAGTTTTAACTGTACCGTTGTACTGTTCAGTGAACTGAAGGTGTGTAGCTAGCTTAATCTGTGAGAAACTACCGAAAGTACAAATGTATAGGAAACACATTTAATGGGCGGAAGAAACAATTGTTTAAATTATACTGCTCTATTTCACTACGCAGCATTTTGTTTTAAAATAGTTATTATGGTATTAGAATGTTTACGGTTGTTACATTGTTGATCTATATCTATACTAATATTATAAAGAGAGAAACTTTGTATTTTTGTATGTATTGAAATAACTGAAGAACTACTGGGCTGATTTCAAAAATTCTTTCACCATTAGAAAGCTACATTATCCCCGAGTAACATGGCTATATTATTTAATTCCACGCGGACGAAATCGCGCACAACAGCTAGTTTAAGATAAAAAGCTTTTTAAATACGACGGATCGTATGCATACAGGTGTAAGACAATAAGTGCGTTTTTCTGAAGAGCCATTATAATATTAGAGACATGATCGAGTTCGTGATAAACTAAACTATATTCCATAAAATATCTCGTAATTTAATCAAGACATTAACATTTTGATTTGAACTACATTTTGCGAAGAAAACACATTCATACAAGACCAGTTTACCAATACAGTTATTACTAAACCTAAAATAAACCTAACAAAAGTATAGTACAAATGACAAATGCCTAATAGTAAATAAATTAGTTCATAAATACCAGCAAACTTAAATATATACAAGGCTAACAAAGTTGAATAAATTAATATAAATTGATGTTCATTGAAAGCCCTCAATGTTATTAATATCATAAGAATAGAAAACTTCAGTAAGATTACTGCCAATAAAATAAGGCCTAATGACGAAAATGTGTCAACAAAACAAAGATCCTTTGAACGCAAACAACTTTTAAAAGCAAATTGAAAGACTTCCAACATCCCTTTGTCTCCGCAAAGCTGCAGAAAATCGATTCCCCATCATTTAATAATATTTCTATAAGAAAATTACCCTTTACTCATTCAAGGCAACGTTTTAAGTCCTTTGTTCTTTAAAAGGGACAACACTGGGACGGCAAAGTTTTCGTAATTAAATTTTTATATCCCCTTTTTCGGTCTCATTTATTTAATAGCACGAAATATTCTTCGCCACGCTTACACAAATCACTGATGAATTATAAAATAAATTAGCATTAATGAATAGAAGTGTTACACGGAAAGATGATGAGCACATGAACAAGAAATTCAAAGAAACGTGCATTCAGGGAAAATGCGCGCTAGTCGTGGAGTTGCGGAAAATGTGGCCCAGCATGGGTCGAACCTTACCTTTTTGAAGTTGAAAGTGAATGCATAAGGATTCAAAGGTAGAAGAAGATCAAAGAAAGTATGGATAGGTTGTGTGAAAGAAGATACGCGTAAGTAAGAGGTGAATTCAGATATGAGGACTGATAGAGAATTATGGAGGAGTACAGCGCTGATCATCGACGCCCATGGACATCTGCAATACTTGAGGAACCGTAAGTAGGAGGATAATTTAAGTACGATTACTTGAATGTAAGTGAGAAATCATTCAAAGTGAATTTGTACTATCGAAAATGCTGTTGTTGTAGTGTGGTCAGTGTCTTTGTAAAAGCAGTGAGAAAAAGTGTTCCAATGGAACTAGAGTAAGTAAAATTTCAAAGGAAATTTGCATTTAAAAGTAGATATCTTAACAATATAAAGGAGTATACACACCGGGAGTACATTCAACACTTCTCAACCGTCCCCGTTGGCAACTTTCTTAAATATTGCAGATTTATGTTAAACGTCGCGGACCCCGGTTACTTTATAGCGGCATAAAAAGTTAATTTAAATTAACTCTTGGTGTAACTCCGCCTTTCTTTTTACCCTTCTTAAGTAAAATTATTGTTCTTTTAATAGCTTACATGAGCAATAACAATTTAACTCTGAAGGATTTATGTTTTAAGTAATTAGTAGTACTAGTACGCAATGCATTCAAATATATTTATATGTAATTAAAGATATTCATATAAATCATTTTATTGGTTTATTCTATAAAACAGTAGGTATTTTTGTTCAAGGACAATATTCTAATTATTTATTACTTAAAAATACTATTTCAAATATACGTAGAAATTATTAAATCGTAAGACAAAACAATTCAAATATATATATTCTCATGTTCTTTGTAGTAGACAATAAGAGCAATGTACTAACATAAAAAAGGGAATAAAAGTAGTAAATGCTCTATTGTTAATCGTAAACAGAAAAATAACCTAAAATCTACACTATGAAATATTCAAATGCATTCAATGTCATTGACCGAAGATATGTTACCTGTGAAGTTGGAATTTAAAAAAAAATAAAAAATATATATCAAAAGGCTCCGGATAGAGAGCACTCATCGGTAGGTACCTAAACGTTGAATATTAATATTGAAATGAGAACTCGGTGTGGTATTATTATGAAAAACCTTCATTGTGATATCGCGTACGAGATTTTTTCGCACGCTTTTATTTTTGTTTAACTTACGTTGTGTAATATTTTGCGCTTTCATATTTATATTTAACAATACAAAGGATTTTCTGTTACATATTGAAAGCATTATTCATGTGTTTTCAGCTTACATGTCCGCGCTACTCTTTATTATTAAAAAAAAACATTTTTATTTTAGAAAAACGAAATACTATTTAAACCATAAAACAACTTAGGCAATATAGTTAAGAAGTGTAGAAAATCAATAAAAAAGGACGATTAGAAAAATGTAATATTATTGTATATGTTGTCAGTAAGTGAAAAATGTTTATTTGGGAATAAATCATTTTTCTAGCCATATTTAAGAAAACTATATCAAAAACATATTAATAATCAACAATGATTCAAAAATATTGCAAAGTAAAATTCTTGAACGTTTAATTTTTTCGACAAAACTCGCTCTATACTAATGTCGAATTTAGTCGAGTGATTTTGTGAATAACCCCCCTTGAAGCTTACTCCCCACTTGTTAGGGATTAAGGTATCCTTTTGTGGAAAATATTGCAGAATGTGCGTTTAATCTGGACCGAGAGAGGCCCACGCCGCGGATCGCTTTTTTTTTCTTCTTCGTTACGAGAAATTTTTTATTTTTATTCAAGATAATCTCGGAGCAATTTCGCCGGGCGATTGCTAGGCACCTTTTGTACTTAACGGTGTTACGCTCTACAATTTGTACGTTTTACAATGTTTAATAAGATAAATCGAGGTGTAGCACTCAAGGAAGGCGAGATAAATTACTACAAACTGTGATAATAAGAGACGTGGGAGATGCAAGATCAGTGTGCCAGGACCTTGACCAATGTATATCAGAGATCTGTGCCTACACTTCTTTGTTGCGGGATTTAGACCTTTTCAAAAAGTCTTGGTCATCATATTTATTGAAGCAATCCTTTTACGGTATACGCGTATTCGATTGAATGTATTTTGGTTCAATAGAAAATCTATTATTTCGGTAGCATCTAAATTATCTAAGAATTCGCATAAATCGCATTCCATTTAGTAAAGGAACACAAACAGAAAATCCACACATGAACTGTCACTTAAGAGCTAGGGGTGGAAATTCGGGCACGTAAATTTAAGAGGTCCCTTACGGTCCAAAGTGCCACTTAACTGTTGGTGAAAACAAAAGTAGAGTTAGGTGACATTTAAAATGCGTTAAGGATTACCTAAATTAGGTACTGTTGGTGAAAACGGCAATTAGTCTCTTATACCACGGAAAGTTGCGGGTCACAACTTGTTACGTTCTGATATGTAAGGTTAGGTAAGGATCGAAGATGGGCTCCATTTTCCGCAATTCCACGACTAGCGTATATTTTGCGCGAATACACATCTTTGAATTTCTTTGCCGATATATGCAGGTTGCATCACGATGTTTTCCTTCACTTTAAGAACGTCGGGTAAATATATTATATGTATAACAAAATGTGTTACAAATGTCGAATGACACACAAATAAATGTTTATTGGTAAAACAAAGCGACCTAATAAGAGTAACGTTGACGTAAGAATGAAGGGAATGCGGCATAAAAGCGTCGAAAACAATGACATAAAAATAAACTCACATCTTCGTATAAAATTAATCCCGTACAATTCTATCATCGTAATTCAGAAATGACATAAAACTGGGAACCTAGCACGAAAGATTTTAAGAAAGCATTCGTAACGTTATCGATATAAGTATCAGATTTGTAGTGTAAAATGAATATGATGCTCGCAAATTTCTTAGTTGAATGATAGGGACACTGCCCAAATACGATACTCATTTTTAGTAAATAAAAACACTACACTCACGTTATTAAGATCCGGTAACTATTCTCGAGCCTGTCGGAGGCTAACAGTGAAACGGTTAAACAGTGAAACGATACTAATTTGTCGAAGTCGATATGATCAGTGTTTTAAATATTTCGTGCTAGGATCTCTGAGGTCGTTACGCGTTCGCATGGAAGCGTCTTTACGGCGAATTCAAGTTTTTATTGTGTTTTGATTTGTTTTTCGTCGTTTTTATTGCGAATGTAAAATATTTATACACGACAAACGTCTGTTTCGTTCATTGCAATGATTTTGCGCATGTATTCTATTTTACGCTTGTTAGTGCTGTCATAAAATAACTAAAAAGAAACAATTTGTATTACAATACACCGGGAATAGTATTAACTACTCTAGGCGGAATATCAGAAAAATAGTTATCTCTGTCTATACAGGGATGGATGAAAGGGATGTCAATATTAAATCCACCAGTTTGAACAGTAAACTCACGCTAAGTTCTAGAAAAATCTAAATAAATTACTTAGCAATGTAAATGCAAAATCTGCATCTTAAAATATTGAATAATACCATTTATCAAGACAAAATAAACAAATACATCAGTATCCAAGTTTTGGTAAACAATAATAATTCTATATGAACTTTTCTAGAATAAAATTCGAAACTGTTTGAAGACATATTTCACCTGTGGGTTTCCACCGCACATCCGGGGAATAGCGAGAATTTAAGCGTTAGAGGTGTCATTTCGAACAATAAATTCCATTAGAAATTTATTTTTATTTTCTATTATTTTCTGGTTGCTATCACAAATAATACTTCCTTGCAAATAGCATAGCAAATTACAAACATTTTCAAAATCAATTTCTAGTTTTCCGTCCAGATGTTTGACATTTTTGAAAATAGCGCATTTCTCTGCTACGATAAGTCTGTTTACTCCAATTTTCTGTTTACTAAATCTTAAGAAAATAATAAAAGCTCTAGAGATATAAAATTATTAACGTTGTAGTAGAGTAGAGTTGTTCGACCCATGGTTCCATTTTCCTTCACTCCACAACTAGCGCGTATTTTACGTAACTTCACACATATCCTTGAATTCCTTCCGATATGTGCAGACATCACGATTATTTCCTTCACCGTAAGAGCATCGGGTAAATATGTACATATGCAAATCGGCACACATTGGTAAATGGAGGGATTCGAACTCGGGACGTGCAGTTTACAAGTCAAGAGCTAAACCCCTGAGCCACCGACGCTCAGTTTAACGTTGTGGTATATCTAAATCACAAATCATATCTATGTTACAATTTAGATAAGGAGTATTAATTCGTGTGTAATTTATCTCGAATACCTCCATATCTCATCGCAGCAGTCACCTTAATCACTCCCTAACGTCGGGATATGTCCGGATATTGCGCAACACAAATAATAGTTATGTAGAAAAATATATGACATATTCAAGCAAATATTACTTACAAAAATTGCAGACACAATAGCTAATTTCTTAAGACGAAACTAAATATGTACAGATAAAAATATTAATATGATTTCTGTCGGATTTTTGTTTGACTGAAATACAATACATATCTGAAAAGTTAAAATTTGTTATAAACTAAACAATATTTTTTCTTTTTTAGCTAACTACTAGCTTAAACATTAACTATACTATTCTATTTTATTGTACACATAGTAAGGATTTTATTGATTTTGATTGATATTGTAAAACGTGGTCTTAGAGTGAAATAATACCAACTTAAGTGAACCAATTTATAGTAACTATAATCTTAACGGTAATAGAAGTGAGGATGGAAATCGAGGGTTCGAACCGTAGACAATATAAACTAAAATTTGTAACCCAAGACGTAACGTTAATCTTTGTTTTACATCTGACCTTCCCATATTATGGACTCGTATTTCAAAATTGTATTTACTACTATGAAATAATTAATACGATGGACATGTGGAATTATTTCTTATACCTTTATCGAAACAAAAGCATTTTCATAAAATACGGATTCATTCTAACGGCCGAATGTTCAACGCCACTCAAATTTAAGCGTCGCTTAAAATCTAAATGGTGTTGAAATTAAACGCGATGGCCGTAGAATTTGGAGTTTACCCGTGGAATTACCATGTAAGACGCTCTTAAATATTTGAGTGGTGTTTGATAATTCGGCCAAGTTTGTTAAACAACCGCAACTAACCGGAACCTTGCAAATCAAATATATTAAAATAGAATATTACTTTTAATACAATTCTTTTTACATTAAAATGTATGGATCACAAAAATATTTCATTGTACGCTATAACCTAATAAGTGAAATTCAAGTAGTACAAATGCTTATAAAAAGATACGTAAATCCGTGTATAATGTATGTACATGTAAGGCTGGGGCACACTGGCGGGGCGCGACTTACACGACACGAGCCGTGCTATAGATTCCCTTCTATTGACGCAGTGCCGTCAAGCGTGCCTCTTGCCGAGATAAGAAGCCGGTAGGGTTGACACAAATCATTTTTTATAATAATTAAAAGAAAAAAAGGCAGAAAAACATGTAAAAAATCTGTATATCGTGTCCCACTCAATTAATTTTACCTAATCTAGACGCATTAATATACTTTAATAGTCTGCGTATTTAGAACGCCCTCTGTTGGTCACATATATCCCCATTAGTTCAATTATTTACAATTAACTCTGTTTATAATTAATTTTAATTCAAATCAAAATACTCCGAGAATGGTCCTTCGAGTCAACCTAATCTATCATAAAGGACGCTTGTAATGAGCGGTTACATTTGCCTAAAGTAGACTTTTACTAATTAAAAAGGTTTGTTTGTTTTACATGCAACACCATAATCAATTAATTGGCTTATATTGACTTTATGATAAAAAGATATTAAACTAAAGAGTCAAAAATTTTTTTCATCCTTTTTTATAAGGTAATGATGGGAAGGTGAAGTGGATTTGGCGGGGGAGGGCACGCATAGCAAGACGAATTATCCTCTTTCTGCGTGTCTCCTCCTCCGTAGATTAAGGGTAGGCAAAACATTTGCAATTGCAGATGTCTATGGGCAGCGGTCGCTTTGCTATTTCAGCGAATCTAGGCTTGCTCGTTTGCAACATGTTAATATAAATAAAAATTAAATAATAAATATTTATTTATTATTTATTTATTTATTAATTCTTAATGCTAAAAACAAATACAATAAAACAATTATACAAAAACAATGCTATGCGCATATGGGCGGCCTTATCGCTGTCAGCGATATCTCCCAGATATCCCAAATATCATATTGATGTTCAAAATTGACTATATTGTAAATTTTGTAACGTGTATTAAAATCAAATTTCTTAGAAAACATACAATGGGTATTGTATGTTGATTGTGCCAAACGATTGCAAATTAGAATGTCATTTAAATATACAACGCGCACGCGTTCTTTTGTTGAAAAATGTATCTATATACGTACATATAAAACATTCATTTTATTCAATACTAGCTGTTGTGCGCGACTTCATCCGCATGGAATTAAATAATAGCCTATGTTACTCGGGGATAATGTAGCTTTCTAATGGTGAAAGATTTTTTGAAATCGGACCAGTAGTTCTTGAGTTATTTCAATACAAGCAAAAATATAAAAATTCAAAAATACAAAGTTTCTCTCTTTATAATATTAGTATAGACAAGCAACTTTTTATAATGTAAGTTCCTTTACAAAGTATCAATACCACAATCACAGTTATTCAGGCATTTTTTTATACTACAACTATTGGACATAGGCCTTTCCGAATGCTTGCCACAAAATGCGCAATGATATATGAAAAAAATAAAATTAAAAAAAATATAAAGTGACAACCCTACACAGCAATCTAGGCAGCCGTGCGGGATCCCAGTCGGTATATACGCGCACTGCACTCGTATTTTGAACTTGGTATAGCGCGGCGAAATCATAAGTTGGAATATAGGGTCTCATGCATTTATATGAAATTTTGGACGTCCTACTTTGCGTATTCACGGACTTTGGTAAAGTCTTCCAAGGTTCTATACAAAACTTTTGCACTCTAGTTTTTACTCCAGTATACTGTAGATAGAAAATTTTAATGACAGAATTTCATTACTACTCTTTTCATACCTTTCTACTTCAAAATATAAAAGACGAAACTCAGAATATTATTGGAGAACACATTTCCATACGTCACTTTTTACGATTTTTCAAAGCACTACTGATTTATTGATACTAGATTTTCTTTTATCCAAACAATTTTAGTTTAAAATTTCGTATGCGAATACTAAAATGCTCTCTGATTTATTATACAAATTTTCAGCAAAACGAAAACGAACTAAGTTCAAACACAGAAAAGCTATCAACTGAGCTTTGACTGCAGAAATATCGAGGGAATCGATTATAAAAATAAACAGTTCAAAAAGACTTTACAGAATTTTAACTATTTCTAAACAAAAATCTATTATACATTAGATAATATCATTGTGTTTTCTATGACTATACCAATGATTGGTAATCATGATACTTCATTTAAATTAGTTTTGCATTTTTGCATGTTCCCAACTATTAAACTCTAAAACTACTGCATCGACTTATAAATAATAATAGATATGGACTATAACTATCTTTATCTTTTTATAAAAGTTCCTCTGTTTAGTTCTAGTAAAATATTTTTACTTTAGCAAGATCGAATAATTCACACAACATATTTACATAACGTAAAATAATATTAAAATAAAGTATACGTAAGCGAGCATATTGCAATATCCGGAAATAGCCTACGTCAGCTTAGAAGATGCCAGTCATAAGAGGGCCGGATAAATCGGGGAGCTAGTGATTTGAACTTCGATAAGGATCAGTTTCATATTGACATCATAACCTTTATGATATAGCATTTTTCATTGCTAATATTAAGTTCCGAAAAAGTAATATCTCTGATTTGACGCATCAGTTTAAAAGATATGATGGCATTCTACTCTGAACACGTAATGTACATCTTTTGAGGCAATGTTAGGTTATTACTAAACAGAAACGAAACCTTGATAACAAGTTTTTAATGTAATGCTATAATTAATCAAAAAGACACTGCGTATACTGGTAGGTCGTTGGAGCATTTGTCTACCCGAATGGCATCCTATAATTTTATTATCAATTTGTTGAGTCACTAAAAGGGTCCTTTCATGTAACAAAAGCGTTCAAATGTAATTATAATATACGAAACCAATAAATCGAATTCGCGTACCAATTTACTGTGAAACAAATAAACCCCGACGGAACAATATCCGGGCGTTGACATTCCTCAAGAATTGAGAGTGACGTCCGCCAGTAATGAGCGCTCGGACGCTTGTTAAAGCCTCTTTGTACGCTTCCGTCTACGTGGCACTCTTTAAAGCCCTTCACATCGCCACTTTGCGACAACTACACTCTGTATCAATTTATCGATAGACAAAAGGAAATAAATTGAAACAAAAAAACGAATTAAGTTATGTAGGTAGCGTAACTATTTTACCGAGACAGGAGTAATATTTCTTATTAAATAAATACAACAACAATGTATTAGTAATATTGCTGTCGAAACACAGTTATCGTCATCTCTTTTCTTTTCCTTAAAAAAACAGAGATGGCAACGACAAAAATATTTAATTTTGATCTCCATCAAATGTAAACGAAAGGAAACAGCGACAATTGATCAAGCGACATCGCAAACAATCTTCAACTACGGGGCCAATATTTTCTTACCAAAAATTATATTTACCGAAGTTCCAAGCGCCACCCCTATTAAATCACCCTCGAAGGGGGCGTAGAAGGGGGGTTATTGGCGCAAATGATTTCCGCCTAGATCTAGTCGAAGATGTGTCGAGTCCTCGGCCATTGGGTACGAATTTATTTCATCTATATAGAAACGAGTTTCATTCGCATTTTATTAGATGCCCGATATAAGACGTCTTCATAACAAAAGCTCTTTCGAATATTTATCTTTTTTTTTATAAGGGACTCCCAAATATTTTTTATCTGTTTCCAATATTCACTTAGCACAAGCCAGACGAATTGGATATTTCTATTTATTTATCTATTTCTTTTTATACTTAGTTGGTCAGTATCAAAACAAAAACCATCATGGCAGAGTCAAATAAATACATTTCAAGCTGTATTCACTAGCATTAAGTTATGCATAACTAAAAGGGGTAATGCGAATCCAGATTTACGAGTACCACATAACCTCTGTTTACAACATCGAAAAATAGATAGAACGAATGCGCGGAGTAGTTATTAAAAAATAAAACAACAGTGCCCAGTCAATCACCGGGGTAAAGTGACGCGGCGTAAACCCGAGAGCACAATAATTGGCATCCAACGTCCACGCTCCATTTCACCATGTTCCGAGCTTGACTTTTTTTTAATCCCAATACATACGCGCGTTTGAAGTCCCACGGACAAAGGCTGATTTGCCCAGTATACATCAGATCATATGCAAATTATCCAGATTATTTTTGTATCGATACAATATTTTTTTTTGTCTGTGATCTCTTCTGACATTCGTGCTTTTGTATGCGCAGTGCTAGAAACATTGGTTAACACGGTCGCAATTCAGAGTTGAATACTGACGCGATAAAAATCAAACGATAAGTTTTTAACAGCGTGATATCGTTTGAAACGAATCTTTTATAACCTACATGTGTTCGTGTGATTTGATTCAAAGAAGAAATACAGTAGCTACTTGCTGTTGGTTCCGGAGATATTTTTTTTAGCTTGGAAATTATTGGCGAATGTTTTTAAGGAATATGAACCTTTACCAACGTCATTTATAGTGTTATTTAAGGACTTTATCAATTTCCGTGTAGGTAAAGAATTAAATATGAGCACCTAGAGAACCTAAAATATTTACTAACCTATCGGTAAGTTGCGAATAAATAAAAAATCCAAGTTCATGTTACGAAGTCGCGACCTACATAACGGAAGCATTTTTATTCGGCAGCCACCTCGGCGCGGCTTTAGATTCGATACGACACCTGCCGAACTAAATAAAAAAGTGGGTAGTTCACAAAGGGTCGGGACGCAATTTCCACGTATACCACGCCTACGTTCTGTTGCGATTGTTCACGCTACGTTCTGTCGTCGATGGGCTTTCGGCCTCCGGATTTTTGGGTCAAAGCTTTTGCTTTTGTTCCGAGCGATTTGTTAGCTTCGCTTGACATCTTTCATTTGGAAATACGAGGCGGAACAACACTATTTTTTCGAGGGTCACGTGTGCACTTAGCGTGTACGTTAGTGGCTACGTAAAATTGAAACATCACTGTGTGTGATATGATATTGACGCCGGTTTTTGTTTTTTAAGATTTTCTGCTACTCAGAATACACTTAGGAATGTTTATACTTAAAACAAATTTGTAACACTAAGCTCTATCTTTGATTACGTAACGTCTTGAGAAATGCCAACAGCACTGAAAGTAGACATCGCCGTAGATAGATCCACGCTATTTTATAACACGGAACATGGAGGAAGCGATCATTCCAAATTCAACATCATGTGCTTACGCTGATTTGTTATGCTATTTCACTTTAGATATAAAATAAATCCATATAAGTATATTTAGTATAAGCCGTAGGTAAAGAACGTGCAGTAACGCCGACATGAATTTCTCCAGCAGTTAATTTGAACCTATCCAATGCACTGATAGTTAATAAAGCGGGCACGTTCGCGCCGTGTGCGAAATATGCCCGTGAATATGCTAAATAGTTGCGTTTAGGGAGGAGCTCAAATTAAACTGGTCGTAAATTCATTTAATTAAAAAATGAAACTGGTTTGCCTGCTTTGTAACATCAGTTATTTTTAATAGTTATTTTGTTTCTTATTAAGAGTTAGGTAACTTTTAAAAGTTTAGGTTTCTAAAATATGTATAGTCTATTACTATAAAATAAGCAATCCCTATACAAAGAGATTGTTAATAAATATCTTCTTAGGATAACGTGGGAATGTTTAAGCTAAACAATAGATTATTAAGAGGTTAGATTTTATTTTATCGCCGGCAGGATCCCTTCTATCTCGATGTTACTCGTACATTCCGGGCGTTCTTACCCGCGGTAATAAGATGTGCCTTGTGAAAACTCAATAACCTATTCCTTTATCGTTTTATTAACATAAGCGTTATTCGTGATGTATAATATTAGAATTTGCGAGTATTACGGTAGAATGTTTAAGGCAAATTTAAGCGTCGCTTAAAATCTAAGTGGTGTTAAAATTAAACGAGATCGCCGTGGAATTTAGTTAAAGCGTGGATTTAACATGTAAAATAATTTTAAATAATTAAGTGGTGTTTAAAAATTCGGCCGTTAGTTTTGTAAAGTTAAAGTAATATTTGTTTGTTTCTATATCAGAGAAAGAAAAAGTCAATACGTTCAATGTCACGAATTTTAGAAAATAACCCAGCCGATTTCAGTGGCCTTGAGAGTGTTAATTTTTAGTTAAATAGTTAATTC
>QDHC01005028.1:1943297-1973912 GCA_013186455.1 Papilio dardanus tibullus | reverse complement strand
TTAAGTAGTTGGTTTATGAAAGAAATTATTTAAAAGTACGCAATAAAAAAACTTCCGTATCCAATGTCCCTTTTTTACCGTCAGGAAATGTCTTTATGCACCCCTACGCCGGGCGATGCAATGGCGTAGGGAGTGTGGGACTCGCTGGCGACAGAAGGTGACCAGAATACCCACTAAAACCAGACCACCCTCAAACGCATTACGGCGGGACCGTGGGCACCTGTCGGTTTCGTCCGCAGCCCCGCCTGCGTCAACTGCCGAAGCAGCTCCCTCATGAACACCCAATGTCCCTGACCTACCCATTTTAGGGGTACGAATGGGCGGCATAGCGCCGCCAACTTAAAAATATTATCAAACTTGATAATGGCTAAATCACTTTTGTCTTTTCGCGTTTGAAGTGTGAATATCTGAGAAATTGTTAGTTTCTCTGAGGTGTGAATGTTATCTATGTATTTATGTTTGTATACGAATATTTCTAGTTCCAACTGTGACACAAGTCACAAAAAAACAAGCGTTTCTGATTGATCCTTGACTAGATCCAAAACATAAATGTTTCTGCTTCGCTGCTTTGAATAACACGAAGTTCACATTGTTTCGGAATATTACCACAGACATAATAAATAATATTAATTATATTTAAACTTCGGATTTAATCAGCTAATTCAGTTAAGTTTCCTATTCTGTGCAAATTAGTTTTATAATATTAAAGAATATTATAAATTGGAATAGTTACGGTCGTGTTAAAAATGTTGAGTATTTAAAGCTTTATTTAAATATTTAGGTTTTATAATATTACTATATAAAATAGGTATTTGGTGGAATATTCTAGTATTTCCCAAATACCTATTTTATATATTTTCTTGTTCTGCGCAACGAAGTAATTTGTTTTACGTCAATAACTTTCAGTAATGCACGTGAAACAAAATTTTCTTACCGTTTAACTAAGTTTTAAAACATGATCAGTAAAATAAAATAATTTATTTTAGATATTATCACAAAAACTTTATACTAGCGTTAAAATAATCTATCACCTATGCTTCGTACATATTTAGCAAAATAAAAGCCTAACGTTGGTACCTCCAATCGTAGCATGCGTAAAATTAAACAAACTTAACAGTTTTTAGAGTATCTTCTTTCTCATTCCCTCTGAAAGAAATGAGACAATGATATATGTTTGCATGCATGTGTCGGCAGTAGAAACTCGAAATCGCGGTTAAACTAATAAAATCAATCTCCGTTATATGATAAACTAAAAATAAGACTAAAATTGCGAAATAAAGTATAACTAGATGTAAAAATGTTAAAGGTTTCGACCCATGATGGGCTCCATTTTTCGCAACTCCACGACTAGCGCGTATTTTGCGTGAATACAAATATCTTTGAATTTATTCGCCCATATGTGCAGGTTGCATCACGATGTTTTCCTTCACCTAAGAGAACTAACTAACTATTTAACTAGATGTATCTTTTAGATTGATAACTATTTCTACGATATTTACAATAGTTTTCTTTACATCTGCTCTTTTGCGTTTCTTAGGACACGATCTTGACCTATATAGACAGAAGCAATCAACACAAACATCCACAAAAACTTGTTTCAGAGACAATGAAAGAGACTTAGATGTTGGCAAAAGACATCATTTTTGGTTATCTCGGTTAAATGATTTCAGTAGCGTTTATGTAAGTTTAGATTTAATAAAATATACATTTTATTCTACAGCTTTCTGTTTAATAAAGGCATCTTAAATGGAAATAAGTACGCACTGGATGCAGGTTTACTTTTTATTGTGTTAAGATTCTTAAGATATTTTTATAATTTTAGATCATAGGAATAAAATCATCCTATTTAGAATATTTTTCCGATTTTTGTGACCTTTAAAAGTTTTTGCGAAGTTTTTTTTGGTTCTCGCAAAGTTCTTGGGAACTTCGCTACGAATTGATGTTAAAGAACAATTAAGTAATTATGGATTTTATTTTAGCCGATTACACGCTAAGCTTATACGTGCTGATAATTCTTCCGATTTACATACGAGTAACTTGACCACTTCACTCAGAGCAGAGCAGTTGCATAGTGTAGAATGTAGATCATAATTCGTATACCTAGACTATATTATACACTGTTTGTCAGCAACTCTGTGTCCCTGTCACTATCATCACAAAGCTTGATGAAATTTGATTATTTTACGCATTACAAAACAGCGAACACAAGAGATATAGCTAATGAATAAGGAACCAAAATTATGTGTTTCTTCGTCATCATCAGCTCACTATACGTTTCCACCGAGTACCTTGGAACCTATGCCAAGTTGGAATTACTACTCCTTAAGCCTAGTTCGCACCAGGATAGTATTTTAGTCGAGTAGCAAGTAGCATTTATGCGAACAAAGGATTTACTACTGTTAGGACTCGTTTAAGCCTAAACCTACACACTAGGGTTAGTAATTTAGTAACTAAACGTGTCCGAACAGCAACATTTTAGTAGAATATATTAGTAAATCCTTTGTTCGTATACTGGCTACTTGCTACTCGACTAAAATACTATCCTAGTGTGTATACAAGGCTTTAGGCAACCATGCTGGCCCACTGCTGCTTGGTTCATATTTTTTATATTACAAGGTGGCAAACGAGCAAGTATCCACCTGGATTCGGTAAAATTGCAACAATTGCAGATTAAGACATACAGAAATAGGATATTTCCCCTTCCTATGCTTCTCATTTTCTGCCAAATTCACTTCCCTTTCTTATAATTTTCAAAAGGATACAAAAGAGAAGTGGATTAAAATTAGGCTTCCGGCACCAAACCCGTTAGACGGTTCACGGAATTGCTTCTATTTAATGCCTGAAATTGGTTTGTATGTCTTCTTGAATTTATTCTGTACTTTTATTATTTCCGGGATTACATAGGAAGCCTAGAAGTTTAGCATATATATACATATGTTTTTAAGTGCGAATAACTAGTTTACGATATACCTGTTTGAATATCTTTTACATACCTGTCTATTTTCTGGTAAAAATATATTTACGGATCAATTTGAAATTATAATTATGATGACGCGTAAATTTTGCTAGGCATTTATTTTAATAAGGCTTTCGTCACGCCGTTATATATTGTAATATCAATGTTACAACTAATTTTAAAGGATATTGAATTCTTAATTCAAGGTTTTTTAGTATACTTCGAGGGGTTCTGAACCGGAGAACTAGTCACCTAATGGCCTGTGCTGTGATTAAATCAATCTGTGAATAATTCAATATTTTGTATTTAATGTTTTAATGTCATATTTTCGTAGTAATATATTGAATACAATTTAATCATATTCATCATAGTTACGTTAAATTTAATTAACTTAAAACGAAAACTCAAAACCTTTTAGCCCACTTAACAAAGCTAGATTAATTTGATAGGATGTTCTAGGAATGGTTATTCTGATCGGAAAAGCAAACTATAGGTATAAATGTATTTCCTTTTGAACTATGACATTATTATGATTATTTACATTGTTGGCAAATTGTACAAGTAAATAATAAGCGATAAAAAATTGTAGAGGGCAAGTGCATACAAGCGATAAAGACTATATCAAGCGGCTCTGTTCTCATTAAACTACGCCAGTTATGTTTGATCCACGCAGACGGTAACATTGTTTCTGAAAAAATGTTATTTTTCCTTTTATATTTCGCTACGTTTTTATTTATCATTCATATTTTATTTAATTATAATCGTAAAGCTGCGTTAATCAGAAAAATACCTGGATTGAAGGAACATTTTATTCTTGGAAATGCTCTAGAAGGAATTAAATCTCCAGGTAATTGTTTTTTTTTATTTTTTAAAATGCTTTATTTAAGAAAAACATTATGGTTTGCAGATAAAACTGAAATTGTTAGTATGTAAATAAAACTTTAATGTGTTTGTGTGTCAGTAGATGCAATGATAAACTTATTGCGTTTCAATGCATTCTTAATATTTTACCTTCAGTTATCACTCAATTGTCTAAATAAAATAGACGTAATGGTATTTCATAGGATAAATAATATTTTTGGATCCCATTTAATGCTTATTTACTACTTAATTTAAAATAACACGCAATAGTAAATAGGGAATTATTCGTAGCTATACAATATATATAAAGTTGAAGATCCAAAGTAGAACTGTAGTTATCAGAGTTATGCTAGAGCTTTAGTTTTCATTTTCTTACAATATCCTAATTATTTTACATCTACTGTACATAAAACAATAACGTTTTTTTATGTTTGTCCCTATATATGCTTGAATTTTTAAAACTACGCAACGAATTTTGATGCGGTTTTAAAAGATAGAGTTATTCATAAGGAAGGTTTTTATGTATAATACACTAGCGACCCGCCTCGGCTTCGCCCGGGTACAATGCTAATTCTAAATACACTACAGTAAAACTATAAACGTTGATTATAACAGCCATACTAATAACAATTGCACCTGTGCGAAACCGGGGCGGGTCGCTAGTAAATTTATAATTTACATTACATACATTACGTACGTGCATTACACCCACACATACAAGTCTATAATTGTGCTATAATTATATTTTTAAAGAATTTAATTACTGACACAATATGTAATCATAATCGTATCGAAGTCATTGATAAATTAGGTAAAAACAAACATTATTGCTATCTTATTATCATAATATTATCGAGGCTATCAGAAAGTATAGGAAAAATACTAAAAAAAACATCGCATCATGAAAATCCTCTATAACAATCATATCTACATTTTTTGCTTCATTAAGCAAAGAATAATGATTTATTATAATTTTTGACCCCCATCAAAAGTAAGCAAAGCTCTACCATGCTTACACCATAATCACTGGTACTTAGTTTTAAGCATTTATTGCCTCTGCTTGAAAATGTGTTTTGTTTTTATCTTTAAGCACCGACAATGTACGGGGCTGTAAATCCGTAAAAAAATGTAAACAATTAAGTACTGGTTACATAATTACCATCTGGACAAACTCACCCCATGTCAAAAATAAGCAAAGCATAAATCCACCATTCGCCTATGCTTATATACTCGAACGTCCCGTTATCTGTCTCCGGTTCAATTTTATACAAATAACAAAATCGATTGAATAATCAAAAAATATTAATATTCGTTCATAACTATTATCAGATCACTATAGATCAGTATATATGCTGGCGTAGTGGGGGTTGACATCGCACGTACCTTTGAATTTCTTCGAAGATGTCTTGATTGCTTAGGGATGTTTTCCTTCACCGTACCAACGTCGTATAAATGTACTACATAAGTTTAAGACAGGGGCTGGCCTGTAGCTGAATTTGAATTTAAGGTGGGGCAGCATTTGGTACAGGTAAGGCATAAGTAAATATTTATAAACTCTGGTATGTTCGACAAGTTTATAGATAAGGTACCTATACCTACAATTATTTTTATCTCAATATGAACAATTTGTTTATTATAATTTATCTTAGTTTGGTATTTTTAATGAGGGCATCGTTATATCGAAATATAGCATTGCCACATTATGCTCCCGTCCTAGTTACGGCCCTGGTGTGGTCCGGTCAAGTGCTTAACACCGACGCGCATTTACATTCATAGTCATTATAATATTAACTAGGATCCTGGTAGAGACGTTACAGTTTCAAAGAGTTACCCTACTAAAAGATCAAAATAATCTTCGGACTTAATATACTCGTATTATAAGAAAGTAATCAAATCAAGAAATCGTAGGTCGACATTGAATAATCAAAATGGTTCAAGTGCCCTTTTGTGTAAAATTGAAGTGCTTTTTGATTATAATTTTCATTGTTCATACACAGTGACATTGTTTAAAATTTTTCCTGGTTATTAAATCAGACATTCCATCATTATAATAATAACTTCCTATAAGTAGAATTAAAACCAGTCTTTTTTTAATAATTATGACAGTTTAAAATTTTAATTTGTAATGTGTGAATAATTAGGTAAGAAATAAATAGAACTAAGCACGTGTACGGCTTAATTAACAATTACTAATTAGTAACAATTGAAAGCCGTAATTAAGCAAACACAGTCGCGTCGAATCCCATACATGGTTGATGGTCATTAAAACATTTGACACTTCAAGTTATTATGTGAAAATTGTGAGATCAAGTAAAAAGATATTGTAAAATAAGGGTTGCTATTGTTATACTTAAACGGGTTTTCCACATTTTATAGGATTCACATTTATGATTGTCCTAAGGTTTAGGGTTTCGATTGGAATGCAGTATACAAACAGCACAATATGCAATACAACTTTTTATTATCACAAGCTCACTGTAAGTCCCCACTGAGGGGCGTACAGCCTACATCCATAAAGTGACTAAGCCTAGGCTAGACTAGGCTTTTTATGATAGAGATAAATGAGTGTTGTAGACAAATTGAATATTAGTAATTAGACCTTCTTTTTCAATAACATTTTTTATTTAAAGTTCATAAACTTTATTATTGTAATTTTAATTCAAGGCGTAGTTTAACTTACAAGTTATACTTTAAGTTATGTATTTGTTGCAGTGGATCTTTTCCGTTTCGGTAGAGAATTGGCGAAGAAACACAATGGCATTTACAGATTCTGGTGTTTTCCAATTGGAGCTGTTTTCATTTACAATCCAGACGACGTTGAAGTGAGTGCCTAAATTGATAATTGATGTTTCATCACAATACTCATACTTAATTACTAATGTTTTTTTTTAATTTCCAGATAATTCTGACTAGTATGAAATATCATGAAAAAAGTCACATATACAAATTCTTAAAACCATGGTTAAACGACGGTCTACTGTTGAGTAAGGGTATGTGTGGACATATATTTCGTTAATAAGTTTTAAGTTATGAAAAAAAAATATATAAAAATTAACAAATGGGTAATAGCGAGATGTTACAAGTATTATCAAATACGTATCATAAATAGCACAGTTTATATATCAATTCTATTTTTATCATTTGTTTCAGGCTCGAAATGGTTAGATCGTAGAAAGATCCTGACGCCTGCTTTCCATTTCAATATTTTACGAAGATACCTCGTCAGCCTCGAGGACAGCGCCAGCAGACTCGTCCAAACTGTCAATAAAGTTGTTGACTTTGAAGTAGATTTGGTACCCATTGTATCTGAATGCACACTTCAAAGCATCTGTGGTATGTTGATACTTATACTGTTTTATGTCATAAATTACATCTGGAAATTACATAAGAAACTTCTAATTATAAGTGAAGAAAACTAATCACTCAAAACGCTATAATACTCTAGAAAAAATACGAATAGAATAACATCTAAGACTACAAAATCAGTTAAATTTTAAGTAGACAAAAAAGCAGTCACAATGTAAGAGACTTTCATATTTGCGAAAAATGAAAAAAGAACTCAATATTATTGTCTTAAAACTTTTTTTTCAGTTCCATGTAATTCAGATTTATATAACAACTAAAATAATCTGATTTCCGTAACACCGTGGAAAGAGAGCTTCCATTCATTTAAAATCTGATAGATAGATGTTCCTAGTCGATAATAAAAGAAAAACCATAAAAGTAAAACATACTTATTTAAAAAAATCTCACAGTGGACAGAACAAAAAATATAACAAAACCACATTTATAGATATAAATCTTATTTTTCTTCAGATTCAATCTTTATTATTTGATTCTTTATCATTGTTTACGGAATGGATAAAAAATATATAACAGAGTATTTTTTAATTGTGAATTTATCTTCATAAGGAAAAGTTTTATACGAAACTTTGAAGTAACATACACATTGTTACATACTACATAATTATCTAGATCAGATGTTATTCTACAATTAATTCGTATTTTTTACATTGTAATATTTAAATTGCTATTAATATGTATTAACACGAGGTTATAAAATACTTAGATTACACTTATTTACGGTAATTTAAATAATTCCTTGTTCATACTTCCCTAATTTTGCAAGAAAAAGTTAATATAACTTAATATACTCTAATTACCCAGTAATCGGTGCCATAATACTTTTTATGAAAAAGTTTCTAATCATTAGCCATTTAAATTAAAATTTACATACTCCTAGTTACTTTGTGAAATAATAACATAAGTTCATCTTATCTTAGTCTTATGATAACCACAATAATTAAATAAGTTCATACCATATTTTCTGTTTTACTAAGTAAGCACCAGAACAGTGTAATAATTATAGTATACATGTTGTATAATATTAGCTTGATTTGCACAATTGCATGAGTTGGAAACTGTAACCAATTCAAAGTAGATTAAGTCTCAATTCTTCTTCTTCTTTAAAGTCCTATATCCCCGAAGTGGGGCAGAGGGCGTCCACAGTGCGCCGCCAGCTCGCTCTCAAGTCTCAATTGCTATGTATTATTACAGAATCCGCTATGGGCACTAAACTCGGTGACGACTCAACAGGAAAGTCTTATAAAGATGCAATACACGAGTTAGGACGACTTTTAGTTCAAAGATTTGTAAGAATTTACCTGTACGCCGATTTCTTCTTTAATCTAACTGCGCTATCGAGACAACAAAACAAATATCTCTCCACTGTTCATAACTTTACTCGTAAAGTTATAAATGAGAGAAAAAAATATGTAGCGGATAACGGAATAGATTTATCGAACGCTATGAGTGACAATGTTCAAGATGATAATATAAAAATGTATAGTAAGAAAACAAAGACAGCGATGTTAGATTTGCTCATATTAGCTGAAAAAGACGGGTTAATTGATAGTGCAGGCATCGAAGAAGAAGTGGACACTTTTATGTTTGAGGTAAAAATATCGCTTAACAATCGTTAACTTTATTTCCCTTGTGAGCTTTAGTTAAAGGTAAATATGTGAATTTTACGCAGGGTCATGACACAACCGCGGCGGCCTTGACGTATTGTTTAATGTTAATCGCCAACCATCCTGACATTCAGGTCTGTATTATATGTCATAATTATCATCATAAACTTCCTTGTCCTTGTCTTGATCTTTGGATCCTGGAGTTTCCTTTCAAATGTCGTCTCGATTCACTTCCACTTCCTGGTACAATACGACGTCTGCTTTCTCTTTTCTTTGTTCGATGGGCGTCCTTAAGGCCTTCGCCTTTGCCTCTTACCTTTTATTGCATTTACTCACTTGTTCTGTGCTTTGATCATGGTAATTTCATCTTTTATTCTAATTTATGCCAATTGTCGTTCTAGGATAAAATAGTAGCAGAATTAAAAGAGATATACGGCGATACAAAGCGCGCAGCCACGATGGAAGATCTCAATGCAATGCGGTACCTGGAAAGGTGCATCAAAGAAGCCATCAGACTGTATCCGCCTGTGCCCTTCATTAGTCGTACACTCAATGATAATGTTCAACTCAGTAAGTGAACGTTTTGTATCAATAAATAAGTTGAAAGGTTCCAATTTATGGCAAATTAATTAAGAAAAGTAATATATAATATTTCTTATTCTGCATCAAATGACACTAAATAATAATTAGCACCAGTATACGAGACGTTAAGAGAGTTAAAGTAGCGATGTCTCTATGAGGGACAGATTACTACCAAGTGTCTGCTTAAGTAAACATGAAACGACTCTGACTGTCACAGTTAAAGTATGAATGATAATTGTGAGTTGAAGTATTTATCATTGTTTTAGGTAATTATACAGTACCCGCTGGGACATTATGCCATATTCACATTTATGATTTGCACCGATTGGAGAGCTTGTATCCGAACCCTACAAAATTCGATCCGGACAGATTTCTGCCCGAGAATGTTGCTAAACGTCATAACTATGCTTACATACCGTTCAGCGCTGGACCCAGGAATTGTATAGGTTTGGTTAAATTGCATTATATAATACACTAGGTAAACCCGGATATCAAGGAATGAAAAAATCAAGCACATAATAGTGATATTATCAAACTAGAAAACAAAAGGCTTTTTAGGCACACAGCTTTTATGGCGTCCAAAGGATATCTTATCAAAGTTCAATTCAAATGTGGCCAGTGGTTTAAGAATGCATATACATAAACGTTGATTTTTATTATAAAAAAAGATAGATTACATAACGTAACTTTTAAAACTTTCAGGACAAAAGTTCGCAATGATGCAGATGAAAACAGCGGTGTCGGCCATCTTGCTCAACTTCAAGTTACTCCCCGTCACCAGCTGTGCAGATCTATGCTTTCAATCTGATTTAATATTAAGAAACTCGAAGCCAGTGTATATTAAATTTGTTAAAAGAGGAATAAATGAATAATCAATAAATGTATGTATTTATTACATTTTCATATTCTACAATTTAAATGAATTATCCAATCCAAAAAATATTTTTGTAACTTTATCGACTACTTGCTCGCGACTTTGTACTGTGAGTATTTTTGTTGGCTTAAATTCATCAGACTAACATAAATAAGGTCTACAAAATAGTGAATTCATTGAACCTTGATCAACTTGAACTCTTTATCTATTTCTTCACTAATATAATTAAGAGTAAAGATTTGTGTTTTTGTATATATTGAAATAACTCGTAAACTACTGGGCAGATTTCAAAAAATCTTTTACCGTTAGAAAGCTACATTATCCCCGAGTAATATAGGCTTTATTCTTTAATTACGCGTAAGTACGAAGTTGCGAGCAACAGCTAGTCATAAAATAAATTAGTATCGAAGATCCCCGTGGGTGAAATGAAAAGGATAACTAAATATTTGCAACATAAGTAAAATATACTCAAGTAATTTACAAGCTGACAACGTGATGTCATGTTTATATAGTAATGATTACATTATTTACACAGCCTTTTACATGATACATAAGTTCATGTAAGGAAATACCAACTAATACGTGTAATAACATGATTTACTGACTTTTTAAAATGTTCAATTTGAAAATAGTGCAAACTTTCCGATATAAGTACCACGATATTTTCACTAGATGGCGCTGTATGTTTTTCATACTACTTATTGCAAAATATTCGCAGACTAAGATAACGTTATCAGTAGGTATATCATTTGAAATCCAAACCAGACACAACAAAATGAAAAGATTTCTGAATGCAGCGCTATTGTTATAGATTTTTATCGCTTTGAAATATAATTCTAGCTCTCACCATGAATTTTCGCTACCCTGCGTTTCCATTGCAGAATTACTGGAAAAAAGGTATTGTTATCTCTGTTTTATTTCTTACAGAATAAGAGGGACGATAATATTGTTCTGTAGATGGGTTTCCGTAGTGGAATATAATACTAATACCATAATACTTAATACTATAATATTTTTGGAAGTGCAAGAATTTAAATGTAAATTAGTAATACATCACAGACGAGCGCTGCCGTCTCGATAATTAATATTATCTCTATAATTATTAGTTAATTAGCCCAAGATAATCAGGGTTATAATTATTTTGAAACATTTAGAATTTTAGCAAAAGTTTTCAGCTAAAATTGACAATCATTTCCTACTTGTCGGTAAATTTTCAGATAAGAAAAAATAATAGAAGTTTTAATTCGAACGGTTTGTAAACATTTTTGATTTCTTGATAATAATAAACATCTACGCATACAAATGGAGTCTCGTGACAAGAAAGCGCTCATTCAGAGATTTTTTTAGCGAATTGCGCTGACCTAAATTAATAAAGAAATAGACGATGGACACACACCAAATATAAGTACGCATACAGCAACGTTGGCAGTCCCAGGAGTCGTTTATTTATAAACGATAGACTGAAAAGAATGGCTCAGTTGAGCGTGCGCGGAAGCGGCGTACGATTCGCACGCCGGCTCTTGCGAAAAGTTTCCAGAGTTCCCTCACAGCCCTCGACACAAGCTCTGAGTCTGCCCTTGATTGTTATGAGATATTTGACCAAAGACAGCTACGAACACTTCATTATGGAATGTGACAATGATTTTAAGGTAATTTAATATAAAATGTTTTTAAATTAATTGAAGTTCCAAATCTTAGAGTATAGAATGACGCCATAGGTGTACTTTTCTAATCAAATGATTTATTAAAACAATGTGTTTGGTTGAAGCTGTTAACTTCCAAATTATTAAATGTTACATATAACGCTTTATTTTTTGTGACATTGAAGCGAGCTTTTTAAGTGTTGTATAGTTAAATGTAATTGCTATCGTGAATAACATTTTTTTTTAAATTTCACATTGACATACTCTTCAGTGACGTAGTAGTAGAAGTTGGTTGATTAAAAAATACATAAAATGCTAATTATTTTTTGTAAACATGCGCAATTCAAGTTTACATCGAGCTTAAGTTTATATAGAAAGCTTCTGATCGTTCTATTTATTCTTTTAACACGTGTTCTGTGATTGAAGAAATGTATTCCAAGAAAATATTTGCGTTTAATTTTCAGTCAATCGTCAGAGAATTAGTTTTAAATGAAAGCTTAAAAGCTTGGTCAATAACAATACGATTATCTCGATATGGGTATACATCCTTACCAATAATTTTATTTTGTCTTAATACAATTTCCCGTATATTTACATAAATTAACCAATAACTATGAAACAATATGTCGTACCAGTTCATAACGTTAAAAGTAAGGAAAATGATGAGGAAGGAAACAACATATAGTATGAATATTCATGTAAATATGTATGTTTTAGTTCTAGTTTAAAATTCGGTAAAAAACTTATTATCTCAAATGTTAAAAAAATTACACATAGGACCGGATATAGAAACGACTTCATTTCGATAAAATCTATATTTGTTGAATGTAAGAGACATTCAACAAATAAAGTTTCATGGACATGGGATGTTGTAACTTACAATTTATCATTTTTCAATTCTGAATTTCCCAGGAACAAAGACGATAGGTATATCACGGTGTATTTAATCATCTCAATAAATTCAAAAAAATACAAACAGTAGATGTATGACGTAAAACCACACCTATCATTTGTTGTTGCCAAGTTTGCCTTTGGCGTACGTAATACGAGCTTACTGACTCATATTAAGCATGTGGTTTTATTTGTTGATACATTTCTTTGATGCTATAAATACTGAAGACTTAACATTGTTGTTAAAAAGACACTCCTAACTCGGAGAAATGATTTAAAAAATGTAAGTTGATTTGATATTCAACCTTTTTTGGAGTATTTCTTCAGAGAAGCGTCGTATATTTCCAGGATATTAAAAGAAATTAGAAATTTAAATGATTAGTTTTAGACATAATAAATAACAGTTTTTTTTATATTATAAAGTGGGTAATGAGCAAGCGGCCACCCTGGTTCGCCGAAATAGCGAAGCGAGCGCTGCCCATAGACATCTGCAAATGCAGATACGTTGCCCACCTTTAGACCTAGTTCTATATTTTCCTCGACGTATCTAGAATTCATTAAAGTAAACATTCTAATTAAAATATATTGATTTCTTCGATGCAATTGACTTCGTTTAAAATCTTTAAGTAGTAGGCATATAATTAATAAAAATATGACAATGACTTTGAATGAAGTCTGCTAAAGCTATTTATATCACTGCCCTTTGGTATGAATAATTATCTTACTACGGGCTGAAAGCTTACATGCTGCAACTTCATAATTACTTTGCTTTATTTAGAATATTCTTTGGTTTCCAGCAGACATTTTACAGCGGTAGAGCCCGCTTTAAGATCTTTGCACGAATTGGCCGGCTCGATCGGTGAAATACCACGGCCACACAGAAGACAGGATTCAAGTAATTCCGTGTTTCGTCTGAAGAGTATGGTGACGGAGGCCTAATTTGAATCACTCTCCCTTCCTATCCTTTTCCTATAAGGAAATGATGGGAACAGGAAGTTGATTTTCCGGGAGAGGGGACGCATAGGGAGAGGAATTATCCTCTTGCCGTGATTAAGGGTAGGCAACGCACCTGCAATTGCAGATGTCTATGAGCAGCAGTCGCTTCCCTTTTTAAGCGAGTCCAGGTGGCCGCTTGCTCGTTTGCCCCTTTATAATATTAAAAAAAAACATACATCTTATTCTTTGCTCAGCAACTTTACTATAGCACCTATACTATTGCCAATTCTGCAATGGTATGACTACGAGAGCTTAATCTCAATAAATCCTTTTTACGTAAAATCTACTTAAATTATTCAATCTAAAAAAATCTGGTTTTCAATGTGAATCGATAAAAATTATCATTTCACAATAGATAACATTATGAAGTAAAGCGACCGTAAAAGTATACCGTTATCACGATACGAGTCTACATCACATTTTAGGAAAACAGTGTGCGCTACGTAGGCAAGGCAAACATTAGTGCGTTAGATAAAGTGTCGAGCGAGGGGCAGGGGAGCCAGTCCGCGCGTGCGCGTTGCTTGAGCGCGGTAGGGCGCCCCTCGGCCTTGTCTTCTACCCTCGACCGTCGCGATGAACAGCCGCCAGCTCCGCCGCTTCCTAGCCGCGGCCGCCCGGCCCTCGCTCACGCTCCCAGGATGTGGCCGCTCACGCCGCTATAGTCAAGTGAGACCGGTATATGTCATAGAGCGACCTGTGAGTGTCTCCTGTGTTATGTCATTTACGTGCTTACTGAACTATGCCTATGGGACTTCGTTCGTTTGTGCCGTATCTCATTATGTGCTCTTTCCATTAATTTCGTTACGATAATCTTTATTCGAAATTTGTTTCAGAAATGGCGAAATTCAACCCCGAATTTCTACGCCCTTCAGTCGATAGATATGAGGTGAGTTTCACATTTGTAACATAAACAAATACAATGAATAAGGAAGAGTAAGGTTACTCCAATGACGTCATAGGTCGAGTAGTCAATATTGGAAATAAATTGTTTCCAATGATACGCATCAACTTCTATTGATCTGTGTTAAACTTTGGCCGTTACAGTTCTGGAAGTTGGTGGCGCTATGGTTCACTATTAATTGACCCTTGACATTTAAACGTTCCTTTTATGCTTTTCTAAGCATTTATAAGACTTTTAGGGACAAAACAAAGCATTGGTCTTTCAAATTCAAATGCAATAGAGTAAAAATGCTTACAAATATTGCAATAAAAAATGACACTTTTGGATTAAAATAAACACGCTAATAAAAATGTTTGTTCACGTTTCATGCTGCAGAGCCTACTCATTCGTGCACAACGTCGATCCGATATTGTGAGTACAGGACGACCAGCAGTGTTTTTAGTTGCTGTTTTATAGTTAAATGTACAATTTGATGTTGTTGCATTGCACTTTTAATTTGCTCCATAATCAAGGCAACAGGCAGTTACCGAGGCTTGACCATGGTCGTATATCTAGAAATCGCTTATTGAAAATAAACGCGTCAGGTGATTTGGAACATTTGCGAAGCGATACGTCAACGACACACCCGCCTACCGCGTCACGAGCGATAATTATGTTATGTACTACGTCGTGATGATGGACGTGTCCTAGCATATTTACATAGGAAATTCATCCAACAATATTTTCACGATTCATTTTTAGTTGTTTAACAGATTGTTGCTAATCGCTTGTTTCTACAGACTACTACGTACTGTATTGCATGATAACGTGTTTCGTGATAGCGAAAACACTCACCCTCCATGTTAACTAAAAGGTTCGATCGTTATTCCGCAGGGTTCGCGAGGGCTCCCACAAAAATGCCGACGACGTGTTATTTGATATGTTCAAAAATGACGAAACAGGTCTTCTGCCTGTGGGAAAGTTTTTGGCTGTAAGTGTTTGTTACATTGTAAATACGATACTGAATACTGTCTTACATAGTTTGAAGTATGTACGAGTATTAATTAACTAAAAATACATTTAGGATGTTGGCTTTCAATGTTATGTTTATTTTAGGACATAAATGAACCTTGTACATATATTTTCAGGCTTTGAGAACAACCGGGATAAGAAAAAATGATCCTCGTGTTAAGGAAGTCATGCACAACTTGTACAAGGTGCATAAGGAATCAAATTTCGAGAGCGGATCCCCGGAAACACTGAAGTTGGATAGAAAGACTTTCAAAGAAGTTATAGCGCCTAACATTGTTCTGATTACGAGGGCATTTCGCAGTCAATTTGTGATACCAGACTTTCAGGACTTTATAAAAGATGTAGAAGAAATATATTGGGGAGCAAAAAGTAACACAGATGGCAAGGTCGCCAGTTACATTCCTCAGCTGGCGCGAGCGTCACCTGAGAACTGGGGAGTTAGTGTCTGCACGATAGATGGTCAAAGATTCTCAATTGGTAAGCATATTTTTCCGTGATACTTGTCAATAATTATAAGTCGAAAACTCCTACGAGACTTTAATTTGTGGTACAATTTCTTTTCAGGTGACGTGAATGTACCATTCTCGTTACAGTCATGCAGCAAGCCTCTCACTTACGCCATGGCTCTCGAGACATTGGGCCCTGACGTAGTCCACAAATACGTTGGCACCGAGCCCAGCGGTAGAAACTTCAATGAACTTGTTTTGGATTACAACAGTAAGTATATATAGGAAGCGCATAACTAATGATACGCTACCTAGAAAACACTTGCGCGTCTATCAAACTAAAAATAACGCGCTCACTAAGTTTGTTTAGTCAATAACAACACGCAAACTCGTGACACCTACATTACTGTTTGTTATAATGTTTTGCTCTTTCTTTTAGTGAAGCCCCACAATCCTATGATAAATGCGGGTGCTATTTTAGTCTGCTCCTTACTCAAAACTCTCGACAAACCGGAAATGACATTGGCGGAAAAATTCGACTATGTTATGTCATTCTTCAGCCGGCTCGCCGGCCATGAAGTTTTAGGTTTTAATAATGCGGTATTTTTATCTGAGCGAGAAGCCGCGGACAGAAACTACGCTTTGGGATTTTACATGCGGGAACACAAATGTTATCCGGAAAAAACTAATCTACGTGAATGTATGGATTTTTACTTCCAGGTACTTTATATATACGTTTATAAGTTATTGTATATACGAACAAAAATGTAGTGTACTTTAATTTCAATGAAACCATATGAGCAATTGAGCCACCATGTAGGATCACTAATGAGTTAATATCATAACTGTTACAAAATAGGAACAATATACATTTCAAGGTTTCCGTTTTCTTTTTCTAGTGTTGTTCAATGGAAGCGAACTGTGATATAATGTCAATCATGGCGGCTACATTAGCTAACGGCGGGATATGTCCCATCACCGACGAGAAAGTTCTGAGGCCAGATTCCGTGCGCAATGTACTATCTCTGATGCACAGCTGTGGCATGTATGATTATTCTGGACAATTCGCTTTCAAAGTGGGACTGCCAGCGAAGTCTGGAGTGTCAGGGGCTATGCTCATTGTTGTTCCTAATGTTATGGGCATTTGTACTTGGTCTCCGCCTCTAGATCCTCTTGGAAACAGTTGCAGGGGACTACAGTTTTGTGAGGTATGTTTATATTTGGCAGGAGTGAGAACCTTGCTAAATGTTTACCATTTCAAGACGATGTTAAGATTTGATAACTTATTTTGTCCTATACAGGATCTAATCATGCGTTTCAACTTCCATAAATATGACAACATTCGTTATGCCAGTCACAAAAAGGACCCGCGTCGTTACAAATTTGAATCTACGGGACTCAGCATCGTGAATCTCTTATTCTCCGCCGCCAGTGGAGATCTCAGTGCTCTAAGAAGGTACTTAATGAAACCTGGAACTTATTAATGTATTAATTAATATCGTAAAACAAAAGATGAAAATGTGTAATGTTTGTCAGCAAAACTACAGATCCGTCTCTACTTCCCGTGCCAGTGACACCTAAATCCAAGACTGAATAAACAGTCCCGTCACAAGTAACTGTATACGAAAGTTTTGCATAGCTACTGTAAAACATGAAGTTACATTCATATTAAAAAAAAACATGCTTAAACATTTCTTTGCATTCACTTGGCTTCTCCGAAATATTATTTACAGATCACAGTTGTTACACGCTTCTCTGGAATTCCTCAAATTTAATATTTTTGATATATCTTTGAACTATTTTATATCTAATGTATTTCTAGGCATCATCTGTCCGGCATGGACATGACGCTCTCCGACTACGACGGACGTACGGCATTACATCTGGCTGCAGCTGAGGGTCATCTGTCTTGCGTTGACTTTCTCCTCGCCCAGTGCTCGGTGCCTCACGATCCCCGGGACCGTTGGGGCAGTCGCCCATTAAACGAGGCCGAGACATTCGGACACACGGCAGTCGTCCAATACCTGAACGAATGGGAACGCTCGCATCCTAACGGCACTGATGAAAAGTCCGAATCAGCCGTCGACGCCATCTTGGAAGTGAATCCGGAAGCAAACGACGCCGTCAAGGATCCGAGTATACAAGAAATTGTTACGCGAAACGGTGACAAAGTGCACTAAATATTCTCTTATTTAGCCAAAATATTTTAATACTGATATAATAAATTCAATAATGATGTTCTACAAATAGAGGTTTGTCAAATAATGTGTACTGTTTCAGATTAATCCAAAAATATTTTATGTGTCAAGTATTAGTGGCTAACGTCCACTTCTCTGTTTTCCTAATTGGATAATTGTTAATATCAGTCATCATTATATTTTAAAGGACTTCATTGAACTTGTCAGTGTAACAATTTCCATTGTTCTTTCTACTGTGCATTCTCTTGATTTTATATACGACACGCGCAGTCTACTTTCTTCTTTAATTGTTCTATATAAACTGTTTCCATCTTCTTCAATATTATTTAGCTTGAATAATCGTCGTGTTGATCATTATCTTTCCTTATTTCGGTATTATTCTAGTCGAATTTTGGTAAAAAAAATGTCTCAAATAAAAAGGGAAAACAAAACACTACAATATGTTATGCTTGATAGATTCTACTTATTTGTATTTTTGAGGTCTTATTTAATTTTATGAACTTTTATAAATGATTTTGGCTGTGATAAACTTTCGAATGACGTACTTCTACTTTATATTTATTTATTGTTTGTTCATCTATGTCTAGGTTATAAGTAGATAGTTCACAGGCATTTAAAATAAATACAGACATTTGAATATTGATGTTCCATTCTAATACTACATGAATTTATAAGTCTCTGTCTTTCTAAGATCTGATGTTCCGGATCATATTTTCTCTTAAGATATTTACCATTCCTACTTTTGTAGTGTGCAATTACTATGAATTGACTATTATATAAAAGTTGATTGCTTCTATTTTTTGACTATTTATAAGTTGTGTTCAAACCAAACATATTGACAGTTATTGACTGGGATTTATATCTATACAGACAATATTTTGTGGTTTAAGATATTTATTTTCTCTAAGAATTTACAGAAACTCACTTAAGAGAAATAATTACAAAATTTCTTCTTACACCAGTAGTCTCATTTACAATAGTACATTACATAGCCGATTTATTTATAAAAACCCTAAGTGCACTCTTAAAAGATGACATTTTTTTAATATCGCGAATACACTTTGGTAGATTATTATATAACTGTGCTCCCTCGAATGTTAAATTTTTTTTGCCTAAATTTGTTCTGGGTTTGGATAATTTGACTTTATCTTTATTTCTGGTACAATATTTATGAGTTCTTTTACTCAATAGAATTTGGGAACTTGTTTCATTTGTTAACATTTTTTTTATAAGGACGCATGTATTATATATGTAAAGTTGTTTTATATTGAATTTATTAGTTTTTCTATAAATTTCAGAAGTTGGCGAAAGGTAATGAAATCGAAACAATATTTTAATAACTTTATTTTGTGTTCGTTGTAGGCTTTCTAGGGTTGTCTTTGAAGCAGAGCCCCATACTTCTATTAAGTATTCTAGATGTGGTTTGACTAATGAATTATAGATAGTGTGTCGAATATGTGGCGGGATGCAGCTGTTTACTCTTCGTAAGGTTCCAATCAGGCTACTAATTTTTGTGCGTATATAGTTAATATGTATTTTCCAAGTTAATTTACTATCTAAATGAAGGCCGAGGTATTTTTCTGTACTAGATTTATTTATTTTAAAGGCACAGTTCACCACAGAGGCTGATTTCTCTGCAAGTAAGAGTCCTATGTACTGCATACAAAAATGTTTCAAAAAACAAACCATCAGTGTTATCTTATAGATGAATTTATGGAGTATCAGTCAGTAACTGCTTATGTTTGATTTGAACATGGTTTAAATTGATAGTACTGTAGTAAATGTTACAGGAATGTTTGACTCAAATGCATCTCAGATGAAGACAATAAGTATCATATATGTTAGAGGAAGCTTTGTCATTGTATTCCTGCCTCCAAATATAGTTATGTCAATTAAATTGTTAAATGTTTGTTTCATTTATCCAATTACCAAATACCGCTAGAAGAATAAATTATTATACATCTCTCTTTTATCTAGAATTTCTAGAATCTAGTACCTGTTATCTTCTTGACATCTTTTAAAATAAAACATAATGGTGAGCCCACACTCAAGTTATTTTATACAAGAGGAAAAAAATATATAAATACATTCTTACTAATTTACATTTTATTCTATAATACTACATTAAATTATTAATTTTGTGCAACAGTTACCCGAATTGGAGATGACACTATTCCTAGTAATTTACAATCAGCTTCTAGAAGAGTTAGGTCAGTGTTGGAGCCCAAGAACCTGGACGAAAGTTCGAGATCGCTGATCTGTATTCTTACTCTTGCACCTCTGACGTATTCCTCACCTCTCGTAGTCGGTCGTGTGCACACACAATGAAATTTCCATCCAAAATCTATGTATAAATCATCATTTACTACGTGAAATATTTTACCAATAACTATTTTTCCAACCGGATCCCCTAACTGTAAAGGGAAAATGTAAATAAATGCAAGAGAAATAATAAAAGGAACGATGAATGCAAGAACTCTTTTGTTTACTTACATCGATTAGTTTTGAATTCCGGAGTAATGAGGGAAATGTAAAATCTTGATTATCCTCTTGTTTTAAAATTTGTGATTGTTTTTCATAGGCCTTCGCGAAACCTCCAGTTTTAGGATCAGGGGTGTTGTCGGCATTTTCGTTTGGAGTCGTAGTTACACTACACAATCTGTGAGGTATTCTAAGAATATTCGAATACTTCGCGTATTGTCGCAATCCTAAATTAATCAACATGATAATATTAAGTACTGTTTCAGTTCGAGATCTTTCTCTTCAATATGTTGTAATAATATAACCAATAAATATTTTAATCAACTTCTTGCTTCTTTTCTTGTTTTGACATTTTAGTGACAACAAATGACAGTTTAAGTTCCGTTCAAATTCTAGTCAATAAAAGTTTTATTTAAAAAAATCCTTTATCCCTTAATTAAAATGAATACTAATTAACTTGAAAATATCAAACTAATTGATCTACTTTATAAACCATTTAACTGAGTGGTGTTTGCTAAGAATTAACTATGATTCAGTAAGAACACAAGAATGCAAAATTAAGTTATCGTTTTATGATTTACATGTTGTATAAATTCATACTAAAATAATTAAAAAAAATTTAATCATTCTTATTATAAATTATAACTAATCAAATAATTAAATGTTGTCTTTAAAATTAAATATTTTTATAGCTTTTACAGATTCTGTAGCTTGCTTGTTGTTTTGTGAGACATGTCAAGTGTCAAATGAAGTCAACGCGCACGTCAAACGTCACTAACAAATAAGTACAATTACAACATTTTGATAATGTGAATCTATTTAATAAGCTAATAAAAGAATAAAACAGAAAAATGACAGAAGATCAAGATGCTAAAGATACCCAATCTGATTCGGGCAGCAAAACATTCGTGAACAAAAATAGAGAAACTAAAAAAGCCAAAACCCAACGGCCTCTAACCAAAGTAATTTTGACATTAGAACTATAAACTTCATAACATCTGTGTCCTATTTAGCTTTATATTTACGTCTTTTTTTCAGATAATATTTCGACGATTACCTCCCACAATGACGGAGGAAGCATTCTTGGATCAAGTTTCACCCATACCAGACCATGACTATTTCTATTTCGCTAAACCTGATCCGTCCCTCGGTAACAATGTTTATTCCAGAGCTTACATAAATTTTGTTAATGTTGATGACATTTATCTCTTTAGAGACAAGTTCGATGGGTACATCTTTGTTGATGAAAAGGGTAGGTAAATCTTACAAACTCAAATTTTAAAATAGATCTTTAAATGTCACTGTAATCTCTAACTGCTATTGCAGGGCTTGAGTATGTTGGAATAGTAGAGTACGCCCCTTTCCAAAGGATACCTAAGAAAAAGAAGAAAAAAGACCCTAAATGTGGAACTATTGAAAGTGACCCAATTTATCAAGATTTTATAGAGAATCTAAGTAAAGAACCTGAAACTGAGAACCAACCTAAATTAGAGTATTCATATCCAGTTAATGATGGTAAGTAACTATCATAAAATCATTAAAAGTATTAAAAAAAGGTAAGAAAAGACAGCATTGCTTAGGAGTTTGTATCCAAGCTGTTTTGCAATGGAATCTGGCTTGATTCTGGACCGAAAATGGCTGAAAGGCCGGCAACACATTTGTGGTTCCTCTGGCATTGCAGATGTCTGTGGGCATCAGAACAATTAACTTAGTTGATCCGCTGCTCGTTTGCCCCCTTCTCATATAAAAAAAATACACTGTTTCTTTAAATTTACTTTTGTAATAAAATCTGAAATAAACTGCAACAAATAAATGTATCTTGTTCACTAAGAGAACATTTTTTTGAAAGAAAATTGTCTATTTTTTTCAATACCACATTGCATTAAACATTCTAGGTGTGTTTTTCACCATCATCATATTATGTTCATTATAATTTTAGGTAATGATAAAAAATCTCAATCAACACCTTTGCTGGAGTATCTCGCCGCTCGGAAACAAGACAAACGCGGCAGAGACGAAAGACGTAGGAGAGAAAATGACAAAAGAAAAATGAGAGTTGAACGGAAAACTAAAGACGGTACAATTAAGGTAATGCTGAGTAATATTAAATGTTATATTTATTTTGGGAATTTTATATTGCCCCTAGGTACATTAATATACAGATTAGATTGTTAGCTTTTAAAAGCTACATTTTAATTTTATAGTGTTAATTTTATATCATTAGTGTATCACCCTATTGTTTTATTAGACTGAGTTTGCGATAAAAACGGATGTCACTTCCGTGTAAGAGTTTTTTGTGTGACATCCGTCTAAAAAAGTCATAGGGTTACAAACTACCTTACCTTAAAGATTAAGCTTTACTTCTATGTATATGCTTTGTATAATTTAACAAATTAATAGAGAAACCATGACTATATTTTATAAAAGAAAACCTTTAATGTTTAAATTAATTTTAATTAGCTGAATATTTATCTAGCAAGCCGGTGACAACTCTGAAGATGATATCTACAATGATTACTATGACTATTACGATCATAAGTTTGAACAGCACAATTATTGGTACGGAGAACAGAAAGTGTATCGCAAGACGAGAGTTAAATCAGTCCCTTTAACAGATGTTAAAGTATCTCACGGTTCCGATGAGTTTTTGAGTACAGACTCGGATTGGGATAGTCATTTCCCCGCTCTGACGATGAAAAGTCATAATACTTTTACGTTAACATCGGGAAAATATTGTGATAAAAAAGAAAATCAAGGTGGTATCCCTAATAGTGGGGGTGACACATACTTTAAGGTGTACCTTTGTAGCATTTTGTATTAATACTTGTACAGTATTGTGGTATTTGATGTAGAAGTAATATAGATGACACATTATGTGGATTTTGCACATTTGTTTTATGGGACATATTTTCTAAACGGGAGAAACGAAGCAAATGTGATAAAGGGCAATTTATCACAATATACTCTATGCTGTAATGTAATACATAATTAACTGTTTGCATTGTTTTCGAATATATGAGAATTAATATTCTCTGGGTAATAATCACCTTGCTAACAAAAAAGTTTATGAAATCAAGTCTATAATGTAAAATAAACTAATTTAACATCACACTGATAAAGGAATTAGTTAAGGGTTATTTTTGTTGTATAATATTCCATTATGCTTAATCTATAAGATATGTTGTAGTTCTTGATAGTTGCAATACTCACACTTTGATTGTAAAAAAACAGTCTAAAGTAGATTTATCTAACTTGTAAAGTTTTTGTTATAGATTAACACTGTAAAAATATTTAGAATTACTAAATTATTTGAAATAACAAAATAAAAGTTATCATTAAAAATTAAAATTATTTCTTTTTATTACAGGAGGACGAAGTTGTGGATAACGATATCAAGAAAATAAAATCTAGGGAATGGGAAAAGGAAAAATCTGTAACAGATTCTAAAGACGATGATATTAAAGAAACTAGAGACGGCACCGTCTTCGAGTCTAGAACGTACCGCGAGCAACGCAAACTGATCGGTGCTACACTAGGCGACAAGAAGAAGAAAATGGATGGTGATAAAAAGGAATACGCACCGAAAGATGAAGATTTGCCTGAGGATTATGACAAGAATATCAAAAAAGATAAGAAAGACAAATTCAAGGAGTCCCCTCGTGAGCAGAAGAGCAAGAAATACAGCGACACGAGAAAGGAAAGAATAAGCAAAACTGAATTTGGTAAGACCGACAAACAGGCGGCCATCAGCAAGATGATGCTATCAGAAAATAAAAGTAAAACGCATAATTACGACGATATCAAACCTTTCACACAACTTCCTCAAGTGAAAACTGATGATTTGACAAGAATTATTGAAGGTATGGATCGGAAAGTTAAATTGGACGATTCTCATGAAAATAAAAAAGAATCTAACGATAATACTGACAGTATTGGTATTATGAAGCAGAGGAGAAACAGTTTGGACTCGAACGATTTGCCAATAAAAGAAGAATCAACTTTAAAGCGTCAGAAATCTCTCGACGAGCGCGGCAAGTCTTCTGACAGAGACGAGGGCGAGGACGTGGACAAGGGGGAAAATACTGAACGACGCGCTGAACGGAGGATTAGGAATAAGGTGAGCTTCTTAAGTAAAATTGTTCAGCTTATAACAAAAAAAAGATATAAATGAGGAATGGGACAAAAAATTATATATATAGTTTTTAAGGATTTTGTAATTTTTTGTTTCGTAAACTTTAAAGTTAGTCTGATTATTATTTTTCAATGTACGGTAATGGTAACATTTTTATAATTTATTATTTCCTTTGTCCAGGACCGGCCGAGCCTGGTGATATACCAGCCGGGCATGGGCAAGTTCAGTAAACAGAGGCTCGCGAAAGAGACACAACCGAACACAACAAAGTCATTGGGCGATAGTGAAAAGAGAGACACTTGAGCCGAGTGTCGCAACACACAACATTTGGACAACAATGAACGGAATTCCCCGCAGGCATTCAATACAAGTGGCGCGGAAGAGGGACTGCCAACTGACGGACGACCTGTCCCCGTCTATTCAGACCTGTTATATTTATTTGTTCAATTTACACGCGATATCAAATTGTTGAATTTGTTTTATTTTTTTTTTCATAACATTTTAATCATGAATTTGACCGCATTGAATGCTTCATACTATTAGCTTGTGAAATTTAGTTTGGTTTGTTTAATTTCATTTAAATATATTTCATTTTAAACTGGGATCGATGTTTATTTACTGCGCCTCCTTACCTGTCCGCTTTTTGAATAGTTTTTATGAATGGTCGATGTGTTTCTTCCTGCTTCAGTAAGTTATCCTTGTTGGGATATATGCTTTATGTGTAAGATTGAAGATGTTTAGTGTTTCTACTAGCACATAGATGTCTTGTTTAAATGGTTTACTATGACTAAATGAATAGAGATATTAATATATCTTTGGACTAAATTTTTCTGTCGTAAAACGTGTGGGTTATGTTTAGACTTTCTGCACTAGCTCTTTTCTCTCAAATAGTCTGCTTGTATGAGGGTATTATTGAATTTGAATTAGTGACATAAACAATTGAAATTTACTGTCACAGAGGTAAATAAAATAAGCGATGTTAATTGTAGAAATATAGGATTACTCAAAGTAAAAGTCGCCGTCGTATCTCTTGAAAATTATTTAAATTTTAACATAGAGTTAAACATGTTTTTAACGACTGCGAGTCGAAAACTCGTATAATTGTAGGTATAGAACTGTGGAGATTAGAGAATTGAGAAAGAAAGGGAACGCAAATGCATCTGCATTCAAAGAGCAACGATTTTTTCGCTATTTTGGCGAATTTAGGTTGGCGTTTGCTCGTTTACCACCTTGCGTAATAAAGAAAGATTTCCTTTCAAAGTATATCTACTACGCTTAAAAAACTGGGCGTACGTGCCTTATGTTCTATTTGAAAAAGGGTTAAAGCTACAGAGTATGGTATTTCTTATGCTAAGATAAGATGGAATAAAGTCTTAGCATCGAATGTAAGCTAGTCTGAAAATCGCATTATAGCGTTGATTTTTTTGCAAATACCCTCTTGGCTGCAATCGTTTAAAGTGGATAAAGGATCAGGAAGGAACTGAGATAATAGGTACACTTTGCACGAAATAGAAATTGTAGTATAAGAAAAGAATAATTCATTTAAAATAACTAGAACATTTATGATTTTCTTAATAAAACTAGTTTTGTGTAATATAAATGTATTTTTTTCTTTATCACAGTAGATAAATAATATTAATAAAAGCATAGCTAATTATTTTAACATCTTTGGCAAACGCATTGTTATTAGCGATAAAGTATTTTTTTTAGTTAAATTAGACGATAGTCAAGCGATTCATAAAATGATTTTGTACAATGAAATTAGTACGTCTAGTCAGCCTTTATAAGCCTCTAAATTGTTTTGATAATTAATTACCTAGTATTAACTTAACTAAACTTAAATAAAATAATTCGAACATAGCATTATAATAATTTCAAATTTATAATAACAACATACAAACAATTTGAACGACACATTAGTTTTATTTTTTAATTAAACAAGACTTTAACAATCTGGTAGGTCAAACTCAGTCTCTGTTTGTTCTACTTAGGTTCAAACAAAAGGAAATAGTAGCATAAAATTGGCAGACTTGAGACTATCGCCGTGTGGCGCCACTGTTAAAACCTCTGATCCAAATATCATCTCTCATTTCCTATGAAATATAATAGAGATAGCAATCTGAAATTAATGTTTCGGCAGTGGAAACTCATGGTATAGACTACCAATAAAAAGTAGCACCTAATGAAAATAAATTTATTTATACTCAAACAACCACTAACGTTTCACGTATAATTCGTGGTCCAATCTCTCGCTTTCAAGCAAGCCGTTCTAGACAGAGTTCAAACTTGTATGGAATTAACACGTGTCTGTCACGGGGCCGTTCTATACATTTTCGAACTTGGTTACGGAATCGCTAAGGAACGATGCACTTTGCATTGCTCCTTCCAGGGGGAAGAATGGCTATTAGTAACGATTACCTCTAATATTGCTATTATTCTATAAATCAAGGATAAATTCTGTAGTGCTCTTAATATTTATACGTCTGTAATCGTACAGAGCAAGGAGGTAGAATCTTTTATTCTTTCTCCTATCAAAGAGAGATCCTATTCTACAACTCTAGGCGGAGTCATTGAGAAGAATTGCGGTTGCGTTTTTGTCGCCGGCGGCAGTAGTTTTCTCTTTGGCTGTTCTCTTTGTTTGCGCGACGTTGTGTCGATGCATGATGTACAAGAGTAGCACAAAGCCGACCAGAAATCCGGCCAGACCCCCGCCTATTGTTAACCATGTTCGTCGTGAAGTTTTTACATTTTGAACCTGGAATTAAACATGTCTTCATTAGATTGTAATTGTAATAATAGTTCGCTTGCTTTGTTGGAACCACATTATAATAACTGATTGAACTATTGTCGTGATTTTGATTGTGTTTTGTAACACTTTATTAGTTAGGTAAGTAGGATTTATTAGAATTAATTTATTTTACGGAATACATCATTAAGGTATTAGAATTTGATAAATTAAAATGTTAGTTGGTCGTATTTTAAAATTAGATATAATAGTACCTGTGTATAAACTGATTCACAGAGATGATAACTTGCGTTTAACGTCCCTGAGATTTCTGGCTTCGGGCAGTTGTCGAATTCTGAAAAAAAAAGACAAAATATCTGTTCCACAAAAGTTAGCAAAAGTATTTGAATGTAATGTTATGTAAATTGATATAACGATAAATAGGTTAAAGTTTGATTCGGTTCAATGTAAATGTGTACATAATTAAAATAAAAAGTGAATATTTATCTCTATTCTATGTTATTGATATATAATAACTCGAACATGAAATAAATATAAATTGGAAAATATTAAACACTAACCTCTGGAATTCAACCTGTTGTAATCGCTGAGATGGAAATAAACATTTTTCTCTTGAAACCAAAGTATAGTCGCTTTTAATTCGCACAACTTTAATTTGTCTATGGATTCAGTTATATCAACTTTAGCCAACTTGCACATGCTACTGAAGTGTTGGGGTTCGAGAGTTGTTAATGGATTATGAGATATGTTGTACAGGACCAAATTGGGTAACATACCCCAGTCGGGTAACTTATCTATTTTACAATCTGACAGGTCTAGTAGTTCTAAAGGTGCCTGAATTGGTTTAGTAATAGTCAGCTCCTTAAAACTCATGTGCAGCAATGGATTTCCATTTAAATATAATTTTCTTAGTGATGGCAACTGGAATAATGAATCTGGCAGAGATAGAATAACATTTTTCGATAAATCTAGAGTTTGTAGATACGTTTGTGAAGCGAAGGCATCTTTATCGATCATGTATATTTGATTTTCAGACAAATACAGGAATTTAATGCTGGAGTACGAATACAGAGTGTCGGCGTGTATTTCTAACAACTTGTTGTCACTGAAGTCGAGAATCTGTGGAAGAAAATATTTGTATTATTTACTAGATTTCTACATGCATGGAAAGCTAAGGAAATATTTCGGCGAATACTTATAAGTAAATCTCAGGTTATCTATAAGAATTGCAATAAAAAGCTACTTGAAATTGTACACATGAAATATTTTGTTAATTCCTTAATCTTATCCATCATCTAAGGAAATGTAAACTTTAACAACTTATCATCTTACGGCGGTTTAAAATTTGGTATTTAGGTTGTTATTTTTCTTAAATGTTTTGAATCGTTATTAGGTTATGCACACATTAATGTTGTTATAACAGACATTATCTTTATGAAATGAAGTGACAATACGGCCAATTAAAACACGTTGAAGTATAATGAGGAAAGATAAGATAGCTTTTGAGTATTTCGATAAGGTGCGTAATCAACGCGGCTTTTGTTATGCTTCAGTGCTAGCTGCGAGCCAACACTCAAATAAAACCCTTGAAGGAAAACAATAATAAATAAATAAAAAAATAACTTTATCATAACATGAACTAATTGCTATGATTTTTCATTTTAACACGTTTACTGCGTCGAATTAAATCGTAAGTACCGCGGCAGGCCGCTATCTGCCTATTACGCAGTGAGCGTGTTAATTGTCACAGTTTAGTCTATTTCTTTTTGTAACCAAAGTATATTAAATGTCCATACAATCCGATCGAGTTAGTGATGATGTTTTACCTCAATGCCACCTCTGAGCGAGGGTATTTTGGTGAGACGCAGACCACCGCAGTGGGCTCCGAGCATGTCATACGCGTGCTCGTAGGTGCACCGCGTTGGCGCTGACGCCAGCACTTCTAAGTCTGTCAGCTCCTTGCATGACACGTATAGCGCCAACCCCAGCCAAATTATGTACGATCTATAAAATGAAACGATAATTTTCAAAAGGCTTTGTAAGTTTAGGTGTCTTCAGAAGTATCTTCACTCCACGGTCTCGATGGTAAGGTTTTTGGTTAGTATGGAGTAATAAAAAGTTGATTTTTTCTACAGAAAATATGTTAATATGAACAGATTTATAGTTAAGCGGTGGCTTAACAAGAATTAAAGGTAGATTAGATTTCTAATTCTTTTTAAATCTAAGCAAATGACTGATTACTATTAGCGATAAGTAAGTAAAGATTCATTAAACATTCCAATTATTATTAGAAAGTCATCATTTAGATTAGATAATTTTATTGTTGTGACGTATATAATTCTGGAATACCAGCGTTACAAATAGAAATCAGGAATCGAACCTGAGTATCACGTAGATTATCTTAACCTGCAAACTATAGCACGGAGAGTGTTACCTGGATTTACCTACCACAGGTTAAAGTACATGTAAATAATATAAATATAAAAACAAAATATCATCGCTAAATAAACCGATTATCGTTAATGTTATATTTAGAAAAGATATTAAATAATTAACATTTAAAATAATTAATTATACTATACAATAATAAAATATTTACTGTTCATTGGAGGGGAATCAAGTATAGTGGAGCTTGTTCCTTAAAAGAGGTTATCGTTAGACCTTTGGTCATCCAAGTAAATGTTATCTTATAGGTAAATATGAAGAACAAACTGCTTCTCATTAATATGGATAAATGGAAATATTTGTTTCTCTTAATGAGAAACGCTGATCATACAAGATGGAAAGTACAATGAATAATATTTTAATTACGTATATCAGTTCTTTCCTTACTTTTAAGTTTTCTTGAAATGAACGAATGTTTTAAATAATCCAAGTTAATAAAGTACGGATTTTGTAAATTTTAACTATCGAAAAATGAAGAATTC
>QDHC01005028.1:1920846-1934549 GCA_013186455.1 Papilio dardanus tibullus | reverse complement strand
TGTGTGGTCGTGGTATTTCACCGGGCGAGCCGGACAATTCGTGCGAAGATATTAAAGCGGGCTCTACCACTGTATACCACATATATACATTTATTCACACTGCACGACACCTATGGACCATATTCTGTCGAATTCTTTTCTTAAAGCTTGAATAACAGTACAATCAGAGGTAAGTAAAGTAGAATCTCTGTTGCAATTAACTTTTGTGAATTCATAATCTAAAGATCCGAGGACAGCTACTGCGTCCTTATATTCATCATTCGCGTCTATTATTATAAATTCATGTTCCAGTTTTGGCGCGAAATTAACTATTTTGACATCAATACCTTGTTTCACAAGTCCTTCCACGATTTCTAGATTCTCAGCGTTGTATAGTACTATTCGGATAACCACACAGTGTCTCTGATGCACATTTATTAGACATTTTGATATTGTCTCACTGTTCAAAGTCGGCAGGCACACGTCTATAGAGCGACAAGCGTGGACTATCACATAGTATATGCATAATAAATTGTTTGTACCGATTTCCTCCTTCTTTTTATCATCCTCTGCTCCGTAGAAAAGGACCTCGTTGATACTATCACAATGTTCACTGTTCTTAGTTTTCATTGATGTCACAAATGTAACGCATTTCAGCAATGCCGAACCCGTAGCACCAATAAAATATCTCCAATTTGGTCCATTCATTTTGTTTAGATCTTCTCTTTTACCACTTTATTTTACAATATATTGTTAAAAATATATCGCTGATTTTTTAATTTTCAAAGAGGATGACATACAACTACTTGAACTCTTTTCGCGGTTGTTTTTTTTTTCTGAAAAGAAAGGTAAATCGAAATGTCTTGTTGAATGACAGGCGAATTAGAAAACAAAATTTAGATTTTTATATTTTGTGTTTTAAGTTTTTAGAATAATATAATTTTTATATATCTTTACGTTGTGAATGTATTTATTTTTTATTTAGCGACCGAAACATATAAATGTACCAATCGAGAGCAAGAAAACCGCCCGCAAATGTAGTAAAGCCAGCTGGATTGCCGGCACCAAATGATATAAAAGAATGCAGGGTTAATGGTGATGAGACACGGAAACGAAGTAAAAGTAAATATATTATTCCAAAAAATCTACGCTACGATTTAGAAAATGCGTTAGTTAACGTATGTATAATGTTTACTCCTTGATAAATAAAATAGCAAAGTTTGTTGAATCAATTCTTGCAAAGCTATTTTGATTTCTAGTTGTGTGACGTATGGTTCGAAGAAATTAAGCCGTATTTAGTTCGCAATAATGTGAAGCTACACGTTCAAGATGATGAAACGAATACAGGGACCGGTGCAAATAATAATTGTTCAGCGCTTGACGCCGTGAAGCTGACTAGAAATCGAAGCGCTAATCCTGAGAGGAAGAACTGCTCTCATCTTGATCCAGGTGCTGCTTCCGATGTACGAATTTCGTACCTTAGATTCATCTATCTTTATATTACATAAAGTATGCTAAAGATTATTGTTAGCAAGATCAAATTACTTTAGAGAATCTGAATTGTATTATATTTACTAAATACGTAGATTAGTGGTTCAGTCTGACATTTTTCTATCTTGAGCCTTTTGAAAATAATAGAAACCGTTTATTACATCCAATTAGGTACTACCCGTACATACAAATGTTTCTCGGATTCTGTCTGTTTACATTGATACAGATATTATAACTAATGTGTGGTACAGCATCGTCTTCAAGCTGGTGTCCGCTCTGCCGGTTGCTGTACAACGCGTCGTGCGGCATCGGGAGCGCAGTCGCTCAAGCCGCCGTCGCCACCGCTCCCGTCGCTGCGCACGCCGCCGCGCCCACCGCCGCCCACGCTGCGGATTCCACCCTTACAGTTGTCCGAGGTATTACAACACTATCATAGCTCTTGCTTATCAGACAGATTGAATTCAGTGCGAGTAGATGATACAGCAACTACATCCCATCAATATCTCTGTCCTGTGCAGCAACTCATGCAAATTTTGAGTTGTAATTTTGTATCTTGTAACGTCTTTATCCAGGCGACCTAATGCCTATGTAGGTACGCCGTATAAGACAAACGATAACGGCACACAATACTCCACTTTCCTACATCGCGCGTGCGATCAACAACGCACACAAAAACTAATTCGCTGCGGAAGAATGTACGAGAAACACGCAACATTTATTCCTAGTATACGTACTCGATGCACTCATCTGTGCTCGAGTTATGCTCAATCTAGTAGATTTGCAACAATTTTAAACCTTCATACAACTTTAATCCCGATTGAGTGTACATAATAATTGTAATCGGCATTTTATTATATTAGGGCATATTACATATAATTATATGTAATTTTTGTCATTTCAAGTCTATGCTAGCATATCATTTTTTTTAATTTAAGCATAATCTGTGATATCAGGTCTAATAATTAGGAATATTCTCAGTGCATTAAAAATATCAACCATCGCGAATTAAAGTAGCTAGTGCAGTACGAAGCTTTCATTGATGCATGTCACTTATCGTTCGATAACTATTAATAAGCTATTGTTGAAAAGTAGTTAATTTCATTTCGCAATTTAATTGTGATTGTGAATCGAATTACGTACTTAAAAATTATTAATGATCACAGAATATGAAACTATCGATAATGGCATAACAACGTTTTTACAATAAAATACGTAACATTTGATTATGTATTTGTTATTACAGAGTCCCAGCAATGAAAACGTAAAGAAGTTGCCTGCTAAACGTCGTCGTAAGAAGAAACGGCGTCCGAACTCACCTATAGCACTGCGTAATCACCATCGCATACCTCGACTATGCAATACGAATGATATCAAGCCTGATGCAGTAAAACTTGCCAGATGTCACACAAGGCAATCACGTTGCTCATAAAGTGATATGTAAGTTGCTAACTGTCATACTTACTACCTAATACTAAAATTAATCCTAAAGTATGTACTGCTTACTTAACAGGCGTTTTTGTAGGAAATTTGGAATGGTTCTGTAATTAAAAACACTTTTACATATTTCAGTAAGCGGTCATCAGAGTGGTTTAATGTTCAAAGGGTTTAGATTTAGTACTCGTATAAATATAAACTATACTAATTGCTGTTGGTAATCATAGTGATTTAACAGTCGCTAACTACCTCACTGTGATCACTGTGATAAGTGGTTCCCTTACTCTGTATTAAGAGAATCTTATTAGTGGTATTATCTGCTTGGTTATTTATGACTCTGAGTATAACAGTATTGTCCATTTTCTACGTTTTCAGAGATGTATCTTTTACTTTCACAAAAATGAAATAATCTGTCTTCATTTTTGCTTCTCTCATATTCATTAGTTGCACCGGTCGTTGATTTTATGGCTGTTTATCATAATGCCTTAACATTTCGTAGTGTGGCATTATCTGGTTTTAGTGTATTTTTCAAACGAAACCATAAATACTTAATTGCTACCTAAAATTAAGGAACAAGTTGCTTGCTACTTTCCAATGTCAGAATTAATTTCTAGGTTTATTGCTCAGCAAATTTAAAAATACATTATTTTAAAAGCTCCATTTTTATATTTAAGTTTAATTTTTGATTGCAGGAGATAAAAGTTAAAAATTGAAGCCTGAAATATTATGAAAACATCAAAATTTAAAACATAAATTACAATAAACAAATACATATACGTTTTTACTATTTTGTAAATACAATATAAATTAGAATATTTTTCTGAATAAATTTAAATTTATGATTTTAAAATGTGTTGATTTTATTGCGTTGTATGCATTTGCAAAGTATCTGCAATTTCTCGTTCGATGTACGGCTAGAAATGCCACAAGTATTTATCTTGTCGAAACTGTTTAGTATATTCCTGTGACCCTCAACTCTATTTCCCTTAATTGGCTTGCACTCGAGAGCTTTTTTGATTCATAATTTTATGGCTAGAAAAAGATAATTCGCAAAGTTTCACCCACATTTAAAGTGAGACGTGAGACTGTATAATTATCTTTTCTTCATTAAGACAATGCGCTGTGCTCTCTCACAGTTCAGTCAATTAGCGCTGCGAGGTGCATAAAGTTTGAGATTTCGCATCACTATCCGTGCAGTAAACTGAGAGATAAAATTTTATTGCTGAGAGCAGTGTCAGAGAAATTTTCATGTAAAATTAAACGAACAAGAAACAACCGTGTAGTAATCAATTTGTGGATTGTTGCTCGAGCAATAAATCTATCGGAAATGTTAATTTAATAGCGGATTCGATATGTCTACTGTATTTTGAGATCTACGTTTGCGACTGTATCTTTTGTAGCTAAATTTATTAACATTCAGTGACAATGGTTAACTTATGCTGTAAAATATAGTGGAAAGGAACATAAATAAATCTCTACAATCGCACACGACACTTTTAATTGGTACATAGCTTAAGGACTATTTCTCCTTACTTACGACTCTTTACAATATTACAACAAACGCATCGACTATAACGGCCGTACAGGGAGTGATTTTCACACGAATAAAAATAATTTACAAAAAAGCAGTCGAACATATACATCACACACTTTAAATAACTAAATAAATAACTCGCACGCTGGCGCGATTCGATCGCGACCGCGGCAGCGCGGCGCCGCCCGGCCGGGGCCGAAGCCCGCACGCTCTTTGGATCCGAGAAGAGTTTATGGAACGTCCTCGCGTCACACCTTATTGCCCTAATTCGTATGCTTCACGTAATCTGTTTCGTAGTATGCGGGGGCGCCGTGCGCGCCTTTTCGGTCCAGCGCACGCACGCGCACGAAGAGGAACGCCGCCACAAGTGACGCGACCACCAACACTAGTAATAACATCACCAGACCCGCCACGAACGACGGCACAGACATACAGATCGTCTCCGGATCCGTCGCAGGCGATTGGATAACAACCGTTTCGTTGGAAGCGGCGTTGTTGAGTGCGAAGTTGACGTCTCCGGGCGCCACTACTTGTATTATCCTACTCGTGTTCACGTCGGTCATCTCTTGAGCATCACGCTTATAGATTCTTACAGGGGAGGATGTTTCGCGTCTCCTCCTAACTCCGACTAATCTTTCGGGCAAATCTTCTACAGACCTAGGCCGTCCGCCTAACGTCGCAAGATTGCCGTGACCATCATCTTTCCTTTTGACCGTGTTGTAAACTCCGCGACGGCCCGGTGGCGGGGGCGGTGGTAGATTCACTTCGTCGTCTTCTCGCGTGGGGGCTGGTGACGACGGGCTGGGAGCGTTCGGCGTTGACGATACTTGCACTTGTGGCGCGGGTACGGCGTCGTCACGTTTTTCCGAGAAGGAGCCTGTAGCATCTGCCGGATGTCTCGGATCGGGGAAAGCTGCGGGCGGCACTCCGTATTCGCTGTGCGGAGCCGATGGTGGGGGTCCATACTCGGCGTGAGGTGCATTCGGTAAGCCATATTCACCGGCGCTTAGAGCATTACCACCGAGCAGTGGAACTCCGTAGTCGGCGCCCAGGCCGCACTTGGGTTCGGGACAATTGTATCTGCAGACTTGAATGACACACTGGAAATGAACATTCATCGAATCTGGGAACTTGAAGGCTTGGAAGTATGCAAAGGATACGACCGAGGCGGACGGTCCAAAGTTCTTGATTTTTTGGAATTTGCTCATAATCTTTGGTCGGACCACACATCCGTATTGATCGACGAGTTGTATAGGAGCGCGTTTACCATCATGGGCGACACAGTTGCGGACTAGCATGTCGAATTTGTTTTCGTCGTCTTTTATGGCAAGCACCATGGTCATCGTTTGTCCGATTTTGACTATACCGGATACCTCCGAGGCCCAAGGTCCCTTCCCCACTTGTATTTGCATCCAACATTGTAAATTGTCTCCGAGAAAATTTGCCGTGACTGCGTGCAACATGTCGACTTGGAAAGGCCTAAAGGTGACCGCTTTTTCGTAGAAATCATACCAAGTACAACGCAGTTTTCTAGCCTGATCCCAAACTTCTTGAACGTAGGGATCGTATTGGACAATAATGGTGTTCTCGACGTATGACCCGCTGGGAGTAGGGCTGCCGTACGTTGCGACATTGTGATTCGCAGAACTCGACATACCACATCTGTTTAGGAATATTTCAAATGTGGCACTCAAGTGTCCCGTCCCTGGTTTTAAGTGCATGCAAGCGGGGTCGCTGTAGAATCCCTTAGAAAATATCATACCATAGAATGGTCGGTCGAATTCGATGTTTACCCGCATGTGTGTCTTCTCGCATTGCACCTGTAGATGTTTAATTTTGGGGCTATCCGGGGTGGCGAGCGGCCAGGGGTCGTCGCTGTGCGCCGGCGCCAGGGGCGGGCCGTATGCGCCGCCCGCCCGGTGCTCTAGAGGTAGCGAAGCCGAGTCCACCGGAGGTTCGCATGATGCATCCTGAAAACGAAAAGACGCATGTATTAAAATTACGTTTTAACTTTGTCTAAAAATGTTTTATGTATGTAAATGATTTCGCTTTTGCTCTTTCTCGGAAAGTTATTAAAAGCTTGCGGGCGAGGGCGCGGGTGCGGGGAGATGGTGAGATAGCAGCGCTGCGCGCACGCATGGCTGGCCGCGGAGGAGCACATTCCTCACAACGTCGCAGTCTACTTCGCGCCACGCGACGCCTGCTCAGGCCGGAGCTGCTTACCGACTTTCTACACTGACGGATGGTAACCAGTAATTAATATATTAATCAGCGCGGGCCTGCTTCTAAGTTATACTCGAAAACTCGATTTGATCTTGTACGTTTATGACCACAAAGTGCCTAATTTGCGATTTAAACAATTAATGTTTGTGTTACAAAAACAACGTTTTATGTCAATAGGTAACTTTTGGTCTACTATTGGATTTCCCACGCCATTCTAAAAAAATCGTAATCACATTCAATCCGGTACGAAAGGTTATAAGACGCGTGTGTAAAATACTACGGACGTTTAAAATAGTCTAGCTAGTTAGATTCGTAGTATATGGAGTGAGAGTTGGGTCCAGTGAACGGGCTTGTGTACCTCTCAGAGGATCGACAAGTGCGGAGTAAGACGGGAGCGCGGACGATCGCATTTTCTAAACCGGTTAGAAATTACCTACTGCTCGATATCTGTTGCGGAAGAAAACACCGGACCTTCGCCGATAGACGCAACTTTCTTTAACAATCTCTATAGGCAGAAATAGCATTAAAGTTACGATTGGAATCGGAAATAAAAGCTATTCGTTTAGCGACAATACTATAAAAAACATAAGAACATGTAGAACAAGTATACAAATAAGTACAGGTGTACTCCGCTTTGGTTCATGCCAATGTAAGACAAATTAAACATTGTAACGATAGCTTAAAAGTTCAGATAATCTTTATAATATAAATGTCACAATTTAAGACATAATGGATACACGCGTGAAGACTCGACGGACCACACAAATATTCAAATCAATAGCTTTTGAACGAAATTAAGCTTTAAACACAGTTAACTAAATATTATATTTGATTATCATTACTTTATCAAATCTGTCGCATCGGAATAACAACGGTGTCCGTCATATAATGACATTTACTAGATATGTACCTGCCACTTAGGAATTAATTAAAGCACATTGGAACCGGAAATCATTTTTTTGTCTCACATTATTAAGATCCAAATTGAATTATAATAAAAATAAAATTGTCAGATATTCTGATAGGATATAGGTTGATACTTTTCTATGTGGTTACCAGTTATGTATTAAAATAAGCACTGAGTGCAAACAGATTATCATCCAAGTAGGATGAAATTTCATAATGGAATTGTATTTGTAAAACAGTTTGAAGGTATCTTAGAAACGGCATAAAAGATTTTAATGAAGTTATGCATAGATTTAGAACACAGTCTGGACACATATGCTACTTTTTAGGTTATGTTATTGCCTGTAATTAAGGATAAATGCGGTTCTTTATATTTAGTTAATGACAAACTTGATAATTGATTATGTCTGGGATAATTCGAACTATAGATTTTAATAATCGTGACACAGGTTGTACAGTTGGCTAAGCATTGTACCTCCTCCCCCTGCTCCGCGCGTTAAGCACAGAGTGACAGGTGACAGGTGCGGTGTGCGCAGCCGCACGGGTGAAAGTCATCACCGCACCGCTTCCGTTTCCTTCGCGATCTTATTATCGCGCTATTAGATAAAAGTTTGAATTTTTTGTTCTAAAGCCTTAACACCCTTATCCGAAAAAATGTATAAAGTACTGCGATAAACGAGGACCAATAAGTTGTCGATTAAACGATACTGGAGGACACTCGGAACTAAATAAGATAGACCAGGGGTTTCATTTGACCAAATTATGTATCAAAAGAAGTACCAGTAACAAGGATGTTCTGTATTTTGAAATAAATTATATGAATGTACCAGTATCAAACGTAGAAAAGACAACAGTACTAACGCTGATTCTCGTTTTGGAATAAAGTGGTAAAAGTATTAAATGATTAAAACCTGTTAAGACAGGAAAACGTGGAATATACGGGTTTCTGAGAATTTGAATGCAAATTTTAGTGAGGAGAGTTTTTGTGGGGTACGGACTTTGGCAACCGGAAGTTTATAGAATAGAAGCCAAGGACATGCCTTTATGACTGCTTCGTCGTGCATAAAAAATCCCAAAGTGCCGTATACCTGCGTAAATTGTGAAATGTTTCAAATACGTAAGTAAGTATTAATTTATAAATAATAGGAAATATTTCTCAAACTGATTCTCGAAAATGGAAAGATTTAAGAAGTAATGTTAGAAAGAATACAAGATACATAATAAAGTCTTAAAATTAGGCATTGTTTTGAGAAAAATACGATGACCTAACTACCATTGTTAGTGTTTATATTTACTTAATCGGTATTACTTTACGAAACTGCACGATTGCATCATTCGCCAACAAAGCTTTGCTGTGAAATTTTGCTTCAGTGAAAGTGCTTGTTGAAAATAAGATATTTAGTCGGTCAACGACTCACCGAGAAACGTCTGCCGAAGCTCGTGCACTTGGGTTACGCAATTTTATCAAATAACTCTTTTCGATAAGAATCCACAATAGTGTCAGCAACTGGTCTATACCAGCTCTAATTTTCTTCATACTTTAAATGACTAACATATTTTAATTGATCTTTGATATCTTATTTTTCTCAAAAGAAGTAAGCAGTATTTATTTTTTAATATAAAAATACAGTTTATTTTTTAGACTAAGTATACTGCGCTATTCAAGTTGCAACGAAGGACTAAAATAAATAAGAATATTTCCACCTAAACACCTGAAAATAATTCTAACACTAAATAATTATTTTACTTTGAACACATATTTCCAAGATTATGTTTCTCAATCGTGATAAAATGTTTGCATTATATTTTTGCGTTATATTACCTCACTTTCTTTCATATTTCATATCCGGCTCCGTATTTTCACTCGTGACGCGTCAAAGTCTATCATTGAGTCACGACACGCATTACCTCTTAATGATCACATCTACGATATTAACTTTACAATAAGACTTTTACGCACAACTTTCAATTCCATAAAAGGCACTACCATTGCGCTGCGCTGATGTCTCTTGACAGAAATACTCACAATAGTACGTAAGAATTAACGCATTTACTTATAATAACTGCAAGATTTTGTAGAAATAATTATCTACTATTCTAATACTAACGAACTCTGTTAAGCCTTGCACGCACCAGGATAGTATTTTAGTCGAGTAGCAAGTAGCACGTATCCGAACAAAGGATTTACTAATCTACTCTACTAGAATGTTGTTGTTCGGACACGTTTAGTTACTAAATTACTATCCTAGTGCGAAGGTTTAGGCTTGAACGAATCCGAACAGTAGTAAATCCTTTGTTCGGATAAATGCTACTTGCTACTCGACTAAAATACTAATCTGGTGGTTTTTAAATTTCAACAGAGTTGCATTTTGCGCGTTGGATGAACGAAGCAAGAGTGATTTTGCAATGTTCGTAGTTAAAAAGAGCGCCAACGCCGAGGTTAAAGAAGCGTTCGTGTGAATGCAGGTGTAAATATAGTCTGGATTTTGACTTCCTAAGGGCACATTGTTTTTTAATCAGAATATGAGAAATGCTATCTATACTTCTATACTAATATTATAAAGAGGATAAACTTGTATTTTTGTATATATTGAAATAACTCAAGATCTACTGGACCGATTTCAAAAATTCTTACACCATTTGAAAGCTACATTATCCCCGAGTAACATAGGCTATACTATTTAATTCCACGCGGACGAAATCACGTACAACAGCTAGTGAGTCCATACAAGTGTAACAGCTGTCAACGTTTAAACGTTGTATGTATACGGGTATGGATCATTCAACCACCGAAATACATAGTTTTTAACTTACGTATGATGTTTGCAGTTAGTTTCCAATGGTCGCGGTGTTTTGTGGATGTGTTAACGGAATCATTAGCCTAGTTTTGTGGAACGCGGCGGAAAAAGGTGAATAATGTAGGATTGCCGGCAGTACTGCACGCGTTCTTAGTTCTCTTCTACACATTGATTCTACGCACGTATAAAAATAACGTGATTGATACTTGGTTCTATGCTGTTAGGAACGTTGTTATGTGCGATGTTTTAAAACATTGTAACATATGAGAAGAAATAAGCATAATCAATATTAGATTTAAGTAATATGCGAATGAGATTAGTGTAAGTTGAATTGTATAAACCAGGTCTAATGTAGGTTTAGACCAGGGGGACTACCGAAAAGTCTTCCGATTGGCAATATCACTGACGGCATCGCCATAAATGTATGAAATAATGAAACTGAAAATGACATTCGATAAGTCATGTACTTGTCACGTGTGAGATATCGAACGTCATTGTCAGTTTTTTGAACTTTGCTATTGATACGCTTTCTAGCGAATTTACTTTTGGTAGCCGCCCAACAACAATTTACAATTAAACCACGTTTTGTAATTAGGGGATAAGCCACCATTTCAGCTTATCTAGCACCATGTCGTAAAAGTCACGGAAAGTAATATATAAATTGTCTTCTTTACTGTATTAGCTGGCTAGGATAGCTGTTTTTAATAAGCTACACGCGTTAACTTAGATACTGTGAAAGTGTGCGCACGCGCATCATGCTGTTTATTCCAATGCATGAAGAGTTTTTTACAGACATTATTAAGTAGGTTCTATTAAGTCTACATGACCATAGAAATAATTAAATTAATATAAAGTATAAACCAATAAATTATGACTTAAAGGATATCAATAATATCATTTTTATCGTGATGCAACCTGCACATATCAGCGAAGAAATTCAAAGATATGTGTATTCACGCAAAATACGCGCTTGTTGTGGAGTTGCGAAAAATGGAGCCCATCATGGGTCAAAACCTTTTACCTTTAATATCATTTTTATTATGACTTAATTATTTTGTAGATTTAATCTTAGTTACAATTGATATTGATTGCTTTTATTAATTTCTTCCAAAAACAACGCACGCCTGTTTCAGGTCGTTGATAATAAACTTAGCTTAAATTATATTTTATGCAATATTAAGCTCCAATCAATGTACAATTATGCAAAAAAGGAAACATGTGAACTAAATAAACGCGTACCCAATATTATTGTACAGTCAAACCTCGTTAAGTGAGACCTGGATAAGCGCATCATTTACTGGTCCCGACGTGCTTCATAAGCGACCTTCATAAGCGAGAAACTGGGATTAGAGATATACCTCTATAAGCGAGGTTATCCAGGTTAGACTGTGCTTGTAAAGAGTAACGTGTAACGTTACTATTAACGCTACATAATGCTGTAAACTGTTATTATAATCTGACCACATTTGATGTAGACTTGAAAAACGGTATCACACAATAGATGCTACACATCATCAACGCGCTCTAAGGGGATGACAAGCGCAAATATTACAACTGTTCTAAAGAATTTCTTATAATTTGTAACAAAAAAATATAAATTGTAATAATTAGTTATTAAAGGGGTAAGTTCAGAAATTAAAGCTGATAGGGAAGTAAGGAGAAGTAGTCAAAGCCAGGATGATAATGACGATGATGATTTCTATACGTAAAATTATTAACACTGACTCTTAAGGTGAGTTTCATTTAAAACAATTTTAAAAAAAATGGACTTACCCGTATAAGGAGCACGATCGCCAGTAGCAGGCTAGTCCTCTTCATAGTACAGTGCGGCGATCGGCGGCCTGCAAGTAATGGACACGATTAGTTGAGCACAGGAGTGCGGCCCGCGCGGGCAAGGCCTAGCGCAGAGAAACGGCCATACCGCTTCAGCGCTCAACGCACGAGTGGTGGTCCAACCTTCCCCTACTTCCCTCAGCCCCACTAGTAACACTACACGAGGCAAGTGGGGCTAAATGACCCAGTGACCGAGTGCAGTGCGCCGCCGGAACTGCACCGGTTGTGTTTGCGGTTGCACTACGTATGCGCTTAGCGAGGAAACAGCGCGGCCTTCACCTTACACGAAGGTCGCAGTTTGATTCTCAATTGAATTTTGTTTTGTTTTTTTTTGTTAAATGATTTACGTCTTATTTAGGTTTAAGTAGATGCAAACTTCAACATATTGTATCGTTTTATTGTACTTTATTTCAAAATAAAATTGCTTAGTTGATGTTTATATTTATCATATACTAGCTGTTGTGCACGACTTCGTCCGCGTAGATAATGTAGCTTTCTAATGGTGAAAGAATTTTTGAAATCGGCATAGTACTTCTTGAGTTATTTCAATACAAACAAAAATACAAAGTTTCTCTCTTTACAATATTAGTAAAGATAGTTGATATTCAAAGCATAAATTATTAGATAGTCATTTATACTTGCAGTTTTAAAATTAAGTGCTTAAGTATACTTCCATTTTAGGCGAAAGAACAGACCGTGATTGTCTACCTCAGATTTATGTTTTTTTTTTTAATATTATGAATGGAACGCAGAGGAACGCAGGTCTGTCGACGTGCGGGCGAGCGCGCGTCGACGATTTCACCCTATACTGCTCGCTGGTTAGAAAGTCTCATCTCGAATCGAGTCTCCAATGTTTCGCTATTGGACATATAAAGTCAATGTAACGGAACACGAAACATCTCTTACTATTTAATCTTATAACATTATGTGAACGCAAGTAAAATATTGTCAAATATTATTAGTTACATTTGGGACAATTTACATACTAAATTTAAAGCCGTTGTATGATTTCTCTTTACGGTTATTTTATTTAGATAAATACCTGTATAGTCTAAAATAATCGTAAGCTTTATAGATGGAAATAAAACAATCTGGAAGATAGAGACATGTAGACGACTTAAATAATTTAGTTCCACAGCATCATCAGCAAGATAACCTTAAGCTTAGAAGACGCCTTGTGTCTCGCCAAGGAAGGGGGTTAGAGTTGGTAGTTGTCCTAAAGAACAGAAGACTATCGGCCAGCAACGCCCATGAAAGACACTATGATAAAAAATATTATGCAATGTAAAAATAAAAAAAGCTTTGTGATTCCAAACCATTTTTGAAATACGCAATTAAAGAGTAAAAATAACAAAGTTATAAATAAAGCATAACAAAGGAGGTTAGATAAAACCTGTTCATGCGAAATTGTCGTAGTTTATATGAATGTGTTTCGTGACGGGTCTAGTTGCCGGTGATTTTTTTTCTCGTCGGCTGCACCCACCTGACTGGAACTAGGCTGCCGG
>QDHC01005028.1:1867081-1905654 GCA_013186455.1 Papilio dardanus tibullus | reverse complement strand
CCGTTCGTAAATGTTTCTCATTCACACTTCCAGTGTAATTGATTTTAATTAGTATAACGGTTTTATTTTGAAATTATAATCAAAATACCTTCTACTACCTAATACTAATAGTTATTGCACGTTTGAATATATGTCATGACGAATGAGACTGATCCCATCCTAGAGGTATATCTCATACTCCAGAAAGAGAAGGAAAGATAGAGTTTACATTTGACCATTTGAGTCAATCTACATTGGTCAGTTACGAGTAGCTTAAATATTTAATAAATGGGCCAATTGGTTTTACCCTATTTGTATAGCTTTACTTTCGCTTCTATTTAGTCACCGCAAAGACGTCAGAGTGACACGGTACGGCACGGCACGGCACGGCAAGGCGCCTCCAGTTCCGCGCACATGGATCCGCTTTGCACAACGCCGTGTCACAATAACGACCGCCTTGCGAATTGAATAGGTCCCAATTTGGGTTACGTTACTCACAATACTTCAAGATTTACATAATGTTTTGCCGAATTATCTTTATTATATTCTAAGACACTACCTACATTGTCACACAAGATGTATGACAAATAGTGTCTTAGAATGTATTTTCAATTATGGATTGGCCCTTTCTATAAATGTCGTAAGGATACATACTTACTTATTGGAGAAAAGTAGCATGTTCATTTAAGTAACGCAATTGTGAATGAAGCTCCGAAGATAATAATTTTTGTGAATAGTTTTGTACAGCACTGTCTTTGTGATAAGCTTTCAAAGACCTACAAATCTTTGCTACCATAACATTAATTTAACAAAACTAACTTTACACAACGTCCTGTATTGAGCCGTATGGAGAAGAGGCAATAACAAATAAGTTCTTTTTCATTATTTACCTATAGCCCTAGATATTATTAAATAAAATTAAGTTTTACTGACAATAATCTATACAGAAAAATCAAGGAATAAGTACTTAAGTGAAATTAATTTCGAATCACGTCTGTCATTTGTCCTAAATAAACAATTAAAAAAGGTAATGTCGATACGTGTTTTGAAACTTGAGCGTATCGACGTCATCGAACCTTTGTAATAATTGTGTAATTAAATACGTCAAAAGAGCGATAACAATGAGGCAGTTTCGATTATCCAACGGCGCTGTTCGAGGCGGACTCCGCAGAATGAGGGCGGATCTCGTTTCGTAACGCGACACCCGCCCGAAGAAAGTGAGAGCGCGGCTCAGACGGATGTGGGGGGAACTCCAGAGCCATTTCATATTAAATATTTTCTCTGTGATCATTTGATGTAACTAATTACTCGTATTTGTACAGATTTACATTAATAAATTCCTATAACAATCACAACGTTTTAGTAATGGTTTGATATAATACTTTTTTGTTTTATTTACAAATGCGTTTTTTACAAAAGTTACTCAGAAAGTTGTATCAAACTAGTTTACTTTACTTGGAGTTTTAAAAAATAATTTTACGATTCTGATGTAAAAACTAAATCTTTATCTACGATCCCTTTTTATTTTATAAAATCTTAACGCGACTGCTTTTAAGCTACATTTAACCAAATTTCACTTATATTGAAATTATTTTTTCACACAAAATACTGAGACACTTTCGCTTACCCAAGAATGTACTACACAGATACAGAATGGCCTCTTGTCTTTGTTTGCAGATTAGTTAGATAGTTAAAAAGTACACGACGCAATTGGCTTAGCCTATTGTTTATAACAAGTATAGAGCCGACTCTACTGTGCATTGTTGTACACCAATTACTTACCAACTTAAGTCTAGTCGTCCATTAGAAAATATGTGGTAGGGTGGTAAGTTTATCAAAGTCATCAAAAGTAATCATTGTAATTAAGACGTAAATCAAATTGGTTTATAAAATAGAAATGTACAGTTATTAATTACAATTAAAGGGGTAAAAAAAAAATTAAATTACTTATTTCAGTTGAAGTAAGAAATGGGGTATGAAAACTTGAAATTACTCTATGACTGATTATGATTCCTATAATGGGGATTATAGGAATCATAATCTGGACGGATAATTCTTTAGAAAATTTTCTTTAATCTCATCCAGTATCTCAATCTCCATAGGACGGCTGAACAGAGATTGCAAATTTACAATTAATATTTCTACATTTTTTTTAAATTAATATCTTGAAAAATGTTAATAATGATACTTTAATTGTTACGAAATAAAAAACGCTGTCTAAAATGTCTTTTATCTAGCAGCTAGCATCTAGTTTGGAACTATACAGATATCGACGTAACATTAATGAGTCACATTTGTTATTGTTCGTAGAATGGGGCCGGTTGCGCAACGAGCGGCGGACGTATAGGGTCCTGATGACGTCACACACTCGCTGAAACAAAAGTGAAAGTAGCACATTTCTCGTTTAAGGTACTCGAGACGATGTACTGATGCTAATGTGTTTGATGCTTTATGAAATTAATTGACTGCGCAGTGTAGAAAATAAATAAATAAAAAGGCGACTAGAAAAATGTAATATTGTATGTTCTCAAATAAGTGATTTTTTTGTTATGGGAATAAGTGTGTTTTCTAACCATAATGTCGCGATGTTTTTTCTTTTTATCAGATACGTATTGGTTATCCTACTCTTTTGCATTTAAAAAGCTGAGACAATAATATGCTTTGTATGCATTTATGCAATATATAGACATACATTGTATCATAAATATGTATTAGGATAAAAAAAATCAATTACTTAATTGTAATAATATGTAATTCCTATCTATTATACGTTTTCGAAAATATTTCAATTCAACTTCCTACTAATTATGACATAATGTATTGGCGAAAGTTGTTTTGGTTTCAATTATTTAACTATATTATCCAAATGTATGTAAGTAAATAATACAAAATATAAATTCAATTCTTTAATAATTCTATACTTGGTTTATATCCAGAAAATTGCTATTGTCTGTCTCTTTTTTTTATAAGAAAAGGTGGCAAACGAGCAGCGGGAACACCGAGGTGATCATCGACGCCTATGGACATCTGCAATACCAGAGGAACAACAGATGCGTTGCCGGCCTTTTAGGAGGTGATACGCTCGCTTCTTGAAGGTCCCTAAGTCGTAGCGGTTTGTAAATACCGCCGAGGACAGGCCATTCCACGGTGCAGCTGTGCGAGGCAGAAAGTTTTGCGAAAATAATTTTTAGTTTTTTTTTTGATAATTTATATTTTGACGAACAGACAAATTGATCAATAAGCTCAACATTAGTACAGGCGAGTACATAAAGCATTAAATTATGAATGCCACAGATGTTCTCATAAGATTGTGAAACTAAAACAATTTCAAAGATATCGATCGTAACATTCAAATCAAATTATAATTCTCGGCACAAATCAAATCTTATTTAAATTGGAGTAACTTTAAGTACATTTACTTTCTTTATTAAAATTAAAAAGAAATTGTACAAGAAGTTGGTATTTAATTAACTCGCGGATGTTTACTATGTATTCTTTTAATTCACTTCGTCTCACATAGCGAAAGCGTAACGACATTTTGTGTATCATATTTATATATTTTTTTAATGAAAACGACATAAGATGACTATAAATGAACGCAACTTTAAATGAAAAAAACACATTTGGGATTTTTTTAAAGTTATTTTTATTTTCCCAACTTTTACTTTACTTTGTTTTCATAATCATTTATGAATTAATAATTCCAACATGTAACTGGTCACATCCACTACATTTACGTACGTACGTACGAAGGGAGAAATTACAATAGGTGTGTCTTAGACATCGGAAGTATAGTCAAATTCCATTGGCTTATTATCTAGATTAGTGAAACTCAAACGAGCATTGCCTAGAAGTAGTTGTGACCAGTAAAAGCGTACTAACTACCAACCCTCGCGAGACGGCATTCTCGTCTAACTTTCACTGACGGGAACAGAACGATTTCAACTGTAATTGATCCGTTGGAGTGTCCTTTGTCGCAAACCATTGGTACTTTATAAATATGTATACATAAATTATATAATGCTATCATACTTGATTATTGAGCAATTTTGTCCTACGTAACAATATTATTGGTGTAAAGAGTAATTAAATGAAAGGATAAATAAGATCTGATTACAATTACCAATATTTATTTATTATTAAAGGTATTGTCGTTTATTACTGGTGTTCGTAAACGCAAAAAATATTTCGTAGGTAGGTTTATTTAAGCGCCTGCAATAAAAGTTATAATAGTTAGTCACTATTTGAATGAGCTATTGTTATTTATTTCTTTTCAGGCGTCGAGTTGGAAGGAATAGTAAATAAAAAATATCGAAAAATCATAGTTATTTAAATTGCTAATAAACTGCAGTAATGATTTATATTATACAATAATAGATAACTGCTATCACTAATTCACATTAGTATCACAAAATGTCATATCTCGCAATAATTATTTCTGCTTCAAGATAAAACAGACAAAAATTATAGGTTTTTAAGTAAAGCTTCGTAAGTATACAATTCAGATTCAAAATATATTTTACAATTTAAGATTACATATTTTTTATAATATAATATAATATCAAACATATGGCAACATTTAACCTTGTTTGACAGCTTGACTGTAACTGTAGGGACGTATAACGCTGGCTTTACCCTGACTATCGTAGAAGTTAATAAGATGTTGCACGCTGCCGGGACCTGGTGTAGTAATAGGTTTACCAGCTGGACTCGGGTACACTGGTACCGGTTTCACTTGGGTCGGTACTGGTGTAGTCTGAATCGGTTTAGCTGCTGGTACCGCTTTTACAGTAGTTGGTACAGGTGCAGGCGCTGGCTTAGGTGCTACGTTTGCAGGTGCAGGTGTAGGTGCTGGAACAGCTGGAGCTGGATTTGCAGGTCGTTGACCAGGTCTTATGCCTCCTGACTCCATGTTGATAAATGCGAGGTTCGCATTTTTGTCGATTGGCGGATATACTTTACGACCTGGAATATTTAATAACAATAAATTTAAACAATTGTTAATACAGTATGTTATTGTCCAATATTGATAGCAGAGGAAAAAACCGGAAACAGAAATAAATAGCTTCCAAAATTAACCTTCAAGGTGTTACGCGGCATTAAGTACTTTCGAGTTAAAATAACAAAGAAGGAAAATGTCAACAGAAATACAACCTATACAAAAAGGTTAAGGAAGTATATCTAAAATGATTATTTAATAAGTCTATCGTAAATAGAAAAAAACACGCAAATTAATGTTACAAAAAACCATATCACTAAACGTATTTAAATTTAGTTATAAATCTATTGAAAACATTAACAAAATTTGTAACAGCTGTGACAAATAATATTACGCGGAACTTCATTAATAAAGCATAATTTAAAACATAGTTAGATTTAATTAAGTACTTACATTCAGCGTAATAAAAGGCGAATAATAAAACGAATGCAATCTTCATATTGATTTACTATACGGGCAACGTTTGTGTCTCAAGACCAACTAACTGCTGAGAATCGCCTGGCAAATGTTTTCGGCAAACTTGTAGCTTACCGTCGGGTCACGTCATCTTTGCCTCACTCTGACCTTTGTTAGTTAACCTCGAACGATAACTTCTACAGACGAGAGTGGACTGAGATTATGAATGTTTATTGTAAGAATTATTTACTTGGAAATCATAATGATAAATAAATTAATATAATCTAATTTAAATATTAAACCATTTATTAGATAGTGAATATATTTTGGGAGGGTTCCGTATTCCATCATACAAAAGCGAAGAAGTACTAGTTTACTTTTGCAAACTGAATTGATTATGTTCTATCGAAACAACAGAGGGACGAGTATGCATAATCATTTATTTTGGTGTGTCATTCTGTCCTGTTGAATTATTAAACAGAATATGTTCTTAAAGATTTGGATAATGGCCAACGCGTTCCTTTTTTATGACAATGTGGACAAGGAGGGGTAGCTTTTGACTTGAGAAGTAAAAGTGAAGATATTTTAGCAGTGTTCATTCAACAAGAAATATTTGTAATATCATCATGAATGGAAATCCGCATAATAATATTCATCAATAGTGTTTCTTGTGCTATACTAAATCAGATCAATCGTTGTTTCCAAAGCATTATACATAGAGTAAGAAACTATTTTCCCGGCGTACGAACATCTCTGCAACTCGGCGGCTCTCGGCACGCAAGTTTTGCATTACACGCGCTCGCTCGCCTGCGACCGCCTGATTCTGATGTCTCTTTTCAAATAACTTTCTTTTTGTACTTATCGACACTTCACAACGCTTCAAGTAAAACATTTGAAATACATTCGAGATGGAATTCTGAAGCTAGAATAAAATAATTACATTTTCTCAAAGCGAACGGGAAATGGTACTAGAAAAATGGGCTCGCATTCCAACGTTTCCCTAATATAAACTAAAAAGACATTGTCAAAATATTTAGAGAGATAGGGCTGACACATCGGCAATAACATTGACACGTGAATTTAGAAGACGAACGTACGTATGTTTTTTTTAATACAATAGGCAGTAGATGAGAATGTGTCGATTCCATCGTAGTACAATAACTCTCTCATACGTTACGACATCGCCCAACAATCGTATCACCAAATAGGTACGTATAAACACAGCAGGTGACAAGACTAGTGTGTCAGTCATTTAAAACATACGATACGCGCCGGAGTGATTGATTTGTGCCCATTGATTCATGCATACACGGTACGTGTGAGTCCTTAACGAGGGAGCGAGGTCATTGTTGTTTACCGAGGTTTACTAACAACTGGCATTGATTATGCCGGACGATCATCGCTTCTAAAACTGGAAATCCGCGAGTTGAATCTCGACAACATGCCGTATCTATAGAGATATATGCGGCTGGAAATGACGTCATCCTGAGGTCGCTCCGTATCGCAGGCGAGGCGGGCGCGGGCGCAGAGATCACTAGTGCGTCGCGGCCGTGCTAGAACTAACGTCCTAGCCACCACAGGAAGATGAGAGTAACGCTGGTTCTCCTACTTTGTGCGGCGGCTTGCCACGCCGATGATTTGGCGCATGCCGCCGGCCAAATCTTCTCCAACATCCTGCCGAACCTCATCAGTAATTCGGTGACTGGTCAGCAGGGGAATACTGCGACCAATACGCTGCAACAGATCGGCACCGTTGTAGGCGGAGTCGTCGACTATGCGAAGAAGAAGAGTTATGAGGACATGCTGCGTCAGGTGCAGGACACCACCACTGATGAAGATATCTTGAAACTCAGCGAGGAAATGTTCAATGCGGACATCAACAATGCGCTCAACTACATACAGATCAACTTGCAAGGGAAAACGAGCCCCCTCTCCAAAAACGACGAGGCCCAATCAAAGTGAGTATGCTAATGTTTTGTTCAAGGTCCTTTTGTAATAAAAAAAACCTTTGCTTATGAATCACGAAATGAAAACATAGCATCAAATGCTAACTTTAACATTCGTTAGAAATGTAGGTAAATTGTTAGATAATTTATTTATTGCTTCTATTTTAAAAACAAACTTAATTTTGGACAAAATTACTCGTGAAATGTTCAGATTATTATAATAGGTACATATTTGTAGATATAAAAAAATAACGTGAAGTTTATGTACAATTAAAAACTTGTTTTGCAGCTTATTAAATGTGCCAGAGAACGTATGGAACGGTCCAACAATTCGACCTTTCGTTGCTCTTTTCGACAACTATCATAAGAATGTCATAAGGCCAGAGTTCGTTACACCAAACGTAAGTTATCTTCTCAAAACATAATCATTAAGCTAAAGCTAATTTAGTGACAAATAGCTAATTTGTCACTAAATTAGCACTTTAGTGATACAAAAATAGGAATGGTTACTCCGAATGAGGGGATCGGATTTCGCGGAGTATGACATCATGGAAATCAACTGTATTTTCCTCACTTTACGTTAGTGAATCGTTAAACGTTTGTAAACTGAGGTTTGTGTGGATAGTTTCTTCTTTTCAATTAAATAAACAAATAGTAATCTCTATATAACTAAGCATGTTTTAGTCCGTTGATCCTGGTCATTGGTGAATGATCCGCTGTGTCAGACTCATATTTATACATAGAATATAAAAACCGGCAAAACAAGAACTCATAAAATAACATTTATGTTTTATACCAGGTATTTTCTTAACCATATAAAGAACTAACTATTATGCCTTAGCTTCATTAGACCGAGTTCGCGATGTAAACTGACTTAAGCCAAGGCAAAATCTCCGTCAAATCTTGGTCCAAGCCGAGGCATTTTTTAGTCCTAAAACATTACAAATGAGTAGGGCCTTAGCTAAGCATATAGTATTTTCATATCTTTCTCGTAGAATCTTATATCTTTATTCACCTAACATACAATTTCACATACGCCATTCATCGCCAACGAACAATAACACAGTAATGACTTAAGTAGCGTGAATAAATCGAGTTACAACAAAGGGGATCGATTTCAGCTTGATCGTACTGTGAAATTTAAAATAAGCCTGGGTTTTACGTTAACACGGTTTCAAAACTAGACTATTGGGTTGTAGTTCAGAGCCTTAAGAGTTTTAACTTTATTGCTACTGTTAATAATTGTTAATTCGCAGGAGGAGTCAGAACAAACTACGTACATTAACACAATCTTGGCCACTGGTCCGATCAGAAGCTTGATGACGTTTTTGGTCAACAAAGGTAATTTTTTTGACACTACGTACAACAAAGTTAAGTGGTATAAGTAAACTTTAATCCAAAATAGGAAATAAAAATTAGGTTTTTTTTAGGCCTGGCACAACTCAATGAATATAATGAGCAAGTGGAGTTATTGAAAAAGATTTGGTTCACGAAATACGCGCGTCACTGGACCGGCCTCTGCAAATGCAGCTGTGCTTTCGAAAATATCTTCATGGCTGAATTGAAATCTAATGAAGTTCTTGGTAAGAAAAAAAATGTTTTTAATTTCAATGAAGTTGTCGTAAAAAAAAGGGTAACTATTAATTAATATTTTTTTACTTCTAGGTCTTCACAGCTGGTTGTTCTTCGCAAAGCGGGAGATGGACCGGAAAGCAAATTATCTTGGATATATTGATAAGCTGGATTTGTCAGGAGTAAGTAATTTAGATATCTCTAAATTCTAATTCTTAAAAAAAATTAATTCAACTTTTAACTCGTCTAAGTGCTTTCATGTCAAAGAGCATTGTTTTCGAAAGAATTTTAGACACTCGAATGTTAGTAAAAGGTAACTACAATCTACTAAGGTTGACTACTACAATTATAATCTAAAACCCTACTATTTACTAGTAAAAAATTAAATGAAACATAGTCGGTAATATACTTTTTATTATTTTCCGCAGAAAGGATTGATCCTAAAACAGCATTCTATTCTGAGTGAGACAAAAGACGCACCAGAGATCACGATGTTCGTTGGTACTTCCCCCGAGCTGGAGACCGCACTCTATACTCTCTGCTTCATGGCGCGGCCCGACAGACCGTGCAAGCTGGCCTACAACAACGTACACTTCACCATACAAACTAAAACTTTGAAGGCAGATAATGTACTGGTCATTGATACCGCTTACCCGACATATTAAATGTAAGCAGGAATAGTTGTAGGTTATAATTGTTTCGTTCTTTTATTTATGAATTTTAGTACATTTGTGAAGTTATTAAGTAAAGAATAAACGATTTTTCTAACATGTACTTGTTTTTTTTTTTAGACTACCCACTTTTTATAGCATAAGGGGGCAAACGAGCAGAGGATCGCCTAAGTTAATCCGACGCCCATGGACACCTGCAACGCCAGAGGACCGCAGATTTGTTGCCGGCCTAACTTGTAAAGGTTGACAAAATTAGAAAGAAAATGACATGAAAATTAGAAATTATAATTTTATATTTTTGTACTGAAATCGTTATTAGATATAAGGGACAAAGTTCATTCGATTAAATATATGAGCGGAATCGACGGTTTATGAAGCAATAATAGGTTATCAAAAGTGCCAAGTAGTTGCGATAAACGCGAAATAACAAACAGATTAGTAATTATTGAAGCATTATTTTAAATAAAACNCTTAATATCTTAAAAAATAATAAAAACAAAAAGGGCGTTATGTAAATACTTCGGACTAGAAAATTATGAGCACAATTTTTAAAAGTATAGGAAAAATATTTAATGGCACATTAAAATGACAATATTTTTGACTATAATGTTTAGTGCATTATCGATCAATTAAAAAAAAAGGTAAATAATAATTTGATTTTAGAAAAATAAATCACAACTAACAAGGCATCGTCTCTTCTAGATTTTCTTATGATTGAATTGAAGACATATGGTTAAAATTATCTATATCTAAACTAATTTTAGATAATATTTAATAGACTGACTATAAATTGAAAACTACGTTAGCGGCAGATCTAATTCAGTCAATAATATACAATTATCAATGTTATTACAAGTATATATACGTTGAGTTTGCAACGACGAAACATTCACAAAAGCATGTTGGCGATGTCAATAATATACATATGTGAATATTTTCGACAGTAAACAGAAAATATGGTGGTATTTTATCGTTAAAATAGTACTGGTACACTTATAAATGAAAAATACTGTAAAAAAAAATCTTCTCAAAAATACTGTTTGTTGTAGAATGAGGCAGAATATATACTGATTCAAATTAATCATAATTAATCTCGATTATTCTTAACATTTATATGTAACAATTATTTTAACATTTTTTTCTTAACATATACAGGTTTTAAAACAATACGATTTAATTTCATAGTTATCGCTTTAAATGGCAACACTAATTTTTGATGAACCATCCAAATAAGAAATTAAAGACCTATAATGTACCTTATTTAGACGAAATAAGATCCGTATTCGTGCGGCATCACGCCCCGCCGCGGATAGAAAGTGTGGGTTAAAGAATAATTGAGAAGATTCCTAATATTTGATGTATAAATATCAGCAAATCTGAACAAGCGACGAGAGAAATATGTCGGATTATGATAAGTACGGAATACACTACCGAACTGCTTGTTGAATACTGATTTTGTATCGTTCCTGGAAATTAAAAAAGAATATTAAAATTATTCTCCAATTTAATAATAAAGCAATTAAAATAAAGCGAACATTTATAAATGCATATTCTATACAAATAAAATAATTAAGTTGTAATTTTTTCTTAGTGCTATTTCGTTTAAAAAATAAATTGAAAATATTGAAAAAATGTTGACTACAACACTACTGAGAAAATATAAAGACCAAATCACTTCACACATCTAATAAGAGAATAAAAAGTTGAACCAGAATATACGCACTGTTTTTGTTGAGCGATGCTTTGTAACAAGAAAACCATTGATAAGTTATAAGAACAGATAAATCAAATTGTAAATATTTGTACGGAAAAAATACATTTTCTTCAAATTAATTGAGTTTGTTGCATATCAAAATTAGACAGATTAAAAAGTTTTCTGCAAAATAATTAATGTTTTTTTTACTAATTAATTTCCATTTTAATTTCGTAAGAAAACATCCGAATTTGATATGCAAAATATAAAAATTAATTGCCTATAATTGTATGCCTAATTGTTTATATGGTATGGTACATGTGAAGATAAAAGTTAAATCAATTCTGTTCAATATTTACTGAACCGGTGGGACTGAACATGTGCATGGAAAATTTTATTGTTCAGTATGTGCTGAACACGAGAAACCAGAGACGAATGTTATTGTTCAGTAGATGTTGAACATGAGGTACCTGAGAAAATGTTATTGTTCAGTACATGTTGAACGTGAGATACCCGTAAAATGATATTGTTTAGTAGATGCTGAACATGACATACCTGAGCTGGTCGCGCTCGTTCATCCAGCGCTCGACGACGCGCACCGCCTCGTCCTGCGTGTGGTCCTGATGGTCCTCGATGATCTGCGTCAGCATCTGCAGCCAGTTCGCGTTCTCCTTGAACGACTGTGTGTTCAGCGTCTTTATTTCATGCTGGGGAAATTAATATTTTAATTGTGTTATTTAATTATGTAAAAAAAATGAAATAAAAAAAGAAAAAAAAACAAAAACATTTTTTTCCTGTTGAACTTAATCTTGACATTTTTATGACACATAATAATTTTCGTTTTCTTAGTAATTGCTTGTTTTCTGCTTATTTATGAGATACTAGCTCTCGCCCGCGACCCTTGGAGCGGAATTAAAAAACATAGTAAGTAGCCTATGTGTGATCTTCCGGACTTTCTACATCAACCTTTCACCAAGATCCATTAAGCCTTATCCGAGATACCTTCAAACATCCATCTACTATAACTTTCGCATTAATAATATTATGCTTCGGCTTCATTAGACCAAATTCGCGATAAAAACGTAGATTTTTCTTCGGCGTAAGTCCGCTTTAATTTTAGCCATTAGTAAAATTTACGGTGAGTTCGTTGATGATGGCGCCGGTGCGCCAGCCGTGCTCCAGAGTGACGTCTGCCAGGTCGCTGTAGGGATGGTCGCCGAAGTACAGCACTTGCTGTCCGCTCCATCCCGTCAGCTCCTGCAGCTGCTTCACCGTACCCTGGAGTACAATACTACATATTAAACTACCATAAAAAAAACCGACTGATTACATTATTATATTACCGTAGGGAATAATTGCGATACTAGGAATCGTTTAAGGGCGTTTTTTTATTAAATAGTAGATTTTCATATTAAACTAAACGATTCTGCGTATGGCAGAGTATTTAATGACGCATTACATATTAAAAGCTTTCTATTCATTAAACTTAGGGCAGGTTACAAAGTAAACAAAAAAATATTTATTTCTTTTTTACACTGAGATGCGCAATAAAAAAAAGAAGATTTATTGTTAAGTGAATTCCTTGTATGCCATTACTAACCTCATAATAAATAATTCCTTTTTCGAGCGATGTAACTTTCTCCCAGATGTGAGTGTTGGCGTTCTTATCGAATACACGTATTGGTCGCGACACTTCCGTAAAGAACTTTGGCTTATTCGCGTTCACTATCACCACGTCGAAGTACTCCCTCCAATCTGAACCGACCAGCATTTCCATACCCGCGTTACTGTAAGAAACATGATTTAATAAGTAACAATAAACTACAGTTTTGAATACCACAAAACATAAAAAGTATAAAAAAAAACCCGTTACATGCAAAATGCAACATCACACCAAACCATACCCATGCAATTTTAGGTCCTATTTAATTTTTTTTATATAATAATAATTACATAACCTCTTGTATGTTTATTTTAAGTTCTAGAAGTAAATTCACAAAAAAAATCATCAATCCATGCTAAATTAGTTGCAGTACTGATAAAATATTAGCGACACACAAAATAAATATATCCTTACACAAAATGATATGGACTGTTCGTAACAAGGAATAACTTTTTATCATGATCCCTTAGGAGTCGAAAATATTTTTTTAAATCTGAATTAGGACGAATGTACTCGTCCACGTTTTGTGCGACAATCTTATGCATTATCGGATGACAGCTTTGCACGGAATTCTGAAATTAACATTAAAAAACTGAAGAAAAACTTTACTCTTAAGAAATCTAGTCTAATATTAAAATCAGATACCTGGATTAGTGAGAAACCTCTATAAGCGAGTCATAGTCCCAAAGGACGATTTTCATAAGCGAGAAACTCGGATTAGAGAGAAATCTCTAAGCGAAATATATACTGCGGTCCCTTGGACTAGCTCATCCAGGTATGACTGTATATATAATAAACTAACTGTTGTGCGCGACTTCATCCGCGTGAAATTAAATTATATAGCCTATGTTACTCGGGGATACTGTAGCTTTCTAACGGTGAAATAATTTTTGAAATTGGCCGAGTAGTTCTTGAGTTATTTCAATACATACAAAAATACCAAGTTTCTCTCTTTACAATATTAAGTATAGACAACCATTGTTTAAATAATAAGTAAGTTGTAATTACCTTAACATCTAAGAAGAGGATTTCGGGATGATAATCGATATGGTTTTTTATAAAATATTCTGCCACATTACAAAGCAGTCCCATTTCCGGTACAGAGAACAGATCCGCCAAATGCACCATCTTTGCACGACTCTCCTGAAAATTAAAAAAAAACAATAGTTGTAGCAAAGTTAAGTAATCAAAAAAAATTGAGCACAATATTATATTTTACCCCATAGGGTAAAGCCATAGCTTCATTAAACCGAGTTCGCGACACGGACTTTTACGGAAGAAAAATCTCCATTTTTATCGCGAACTCAGTCTAATAAAGCAATAGGGTTAAAGTTTTTTAAAAAGGGGACAAGTTAAACTGTACACAAATATTTTAACATTATAAGCAAAATCCAAAGGCCCACTTCGGGTCATCGTGTCACCCTAGTTAGTTAGTTAGTTATAAGCAAAATCCTAGCAACAATCTAATATATGTTTTAAGTAATTATTCCAACTCACTAATAACAAAATCATATGAAACATATCCTCAAATTTTATTCAACATGGTCACTGTACATATACAATCAAATGCAGTATTAGTTACAGTATCATGGCACAGACCTTGTCACAAGAAAAGGGGGAATGATTGCATACAAGTGCCTCTGATTGCACTCACTATAGAATATTATGGATATGTCTACAAATGGCACCATGTTTGACTATACGTAATATATAAAAGACCTATACATATAATGGTTCAATATTTTATTGAATTACAATTTGAGTATGTTTTTACTAGATTGACAATAAGGGACATTTATGTATGTATGTTTGTATGTCAATTCCATTGTGACCTCTTATAGCCTTAAATTGTATTTTCTTTATTTAAATGGCTGAACCAATTATGACTAATACTTCAGCTGGCCCATACAATATGTGTTTTTTTTTTGTTAAAAAATCGTATTGAATCAATTCTATCAAGAATAGTTTCCATTGGACCAGTTGGCAGCCCGATCAGTACAAGAGGAAACATCTCAAATAGTTTTTTTACTTTTAAATTATATTTGGTTGTGCAATTTGTTTATTAGAAATATAAATATACTCACTTTATTCACTCTATTGTCACCTTCTACATATGCAATTGGTATAATTCTGTTTTTGTATATTTTAAGGACTTCTTCTGTTGATACCGGAGTTAATCCTCTGTAAACTGCGCCAAATTGAATTTGTAGGAATGAGTCCAATTTCAAAAGTAACCCCTTTTCTATATNTACAAGTGCCTCTGATTGCACTCACTATAGAATATTATAGATATGTCTACAAATGGCACCATGTTCGACAATACATAATATATAAAAGACCTATACATATAATGGTTGAATATTTTATTGAATTACAATTTGAGTACGTTTTTACTAGATTGACAATAAGGGACATTTATGTATGTAGGTTTTTATGTCAATTCCATTGTGATCTCTTGTAACCAATTATGACTAACTAGCGACCTGTCCCGGTTTCGCAAGGGTGCAAATCGGTATAATGCTGATACTAAATACTGCAGCGTTTGCAACGTAAGCACTAAAAATATGTTAATTTACGACATCATATTAAAAACCTCTAAATTATCAGTGTTACTCTGCTATATTGTGAATGTATTATACATGAAAACCTTCCTTATGAACTACTGTATCTATTAAAAAACCAATGTCAATAGTATTGTGACCTCTTGTAGCCTAAAAATGTATTTTCTTTCTTAAAATGGCTGAGCCAATTATGAATAATGGTTCAGCTGTCCCATACAATTCCTTTTTTTTAATAAAAATCCTATTGAATCGATTCCAACAGGAAAAAGTTTCCATTGGACCAATTTGCTGCCCGATCAGTAGAAGAAGGTAACATCTCAAATAGTTTTTTTACTTTTAAATAATATTTGGTTGTGCAATTTGTTTATTAGAAATATAAACATACTCACTTTATTCACTCTATTGTCACCTTCTACATATGCAATTGGTATAATTCTGTTTTTGTATATTTTGAGGACTTCTTCTGTTGATACCGGAGTTAATCCTCTGTAAACTGCGCCAAATTGAATTTGTAAGAATGAGTCCAATTTCAAAAGTAACCCCTTTTCTATATCATAATGCAATCCTCTTACAGCAAAATGTGGTCTATATTCCAATTTTGAAATTTCTGCTGGATACTGAAATAAAAGTAAAAAAATAATATTTACCAAGGGATATGCCTTTTTACGTAAACTTATAAGTAACAAAGTTACTATTTATTGTGCTATAATTATAATGACTTTCGAAATTTATAATAAATAAGTAAAATATCAAAAGACTATCGTCTAGGTGAGTTTATAGATTAATTAATGCAAAAATAACAAATGAAAGGGAAAAGAAAAAGTTAATTTATTACCAGCCAGTACTTGGATGCAGCTGGCCAGTAAATACGTCAGACAAAAGAGTTTTTAATTAAAAAGGACACAGGTATACCTTATACTTTTCTAACAGCATATTTCTTCCGAGATTGTAAAGCAAATGTTCTAAAGATGGTTTGTAATGGGCAAGGGTATAATCATAATCAAATCCGTACACTTTAACTTCTGACAAATCCAATTCATTACATGCAAAAACACCTTTTGGGTTAACATCTTGAGGGAGTTTCTTGGCTAAAAAGAATAAATTCGTTTTAAAAGTCAAATGAAGTTTGTTCAGAAATATGTGGGTTTATTTACTTACATTTACACTTTAACTTAGTTCTCGAGTAAACATCATCAAGAAATTCTCGTGAAGAATAATTTCTAAATAAACTAAAATACCCTTTAAGTTTATGTTGACATAAATTTTTGTGAACAGCACCGTTAAACAAGGTATACATTGAATTCATTTTAGCTTAAAACAAAAATCTTGATTTTATTGATTAATACTGTGTAAACATTTACTTAATGCGACACAAACATATAAATTGTGACTTATTTAAATAATCTAACAAAACTAAAAACACGATAAAAATAAATTTCACATTGCATAATTTTCGTTACGATAATGTTCGAATCAAACACTCGCAACACGCGCGTTCTCGTTCTCGTCTCGTTCGATTTTCGAGTTTTGACAGATTCATGTCATCTATTTTTTTTTAATTATTAAGGCATTGGATATTTCATCTAGTTGGCGCTTAGTGTTACTAGTTAATAAAACAAAATTTCTACAAATTTTATTCGAAAATATTTTTAGTCTACACCACAAAACTGTTTTGTTTTTACTGTTTTTTTTAAGGCTTTTCCATTATGGACTAAGCAAGACCAGTAAAGTTACCATGGCAATCTTTCTTGTGTGCTGCTTGTAGTTTTTATTCCTTTTTCTTACTGTTTATTTCGTTGTTTTGACGCTTTTTCCAATATATTCACCATAGAGTAATATTATATACTAGATATTCATCACTTTGATGCGGAGAGGAAGACAGTCGAGGTTTATAATTTGGGATATAGTAAATAATGTAAAGTTCTTAAATTATTTTTTATTGTATCCTTACATAAAATAGCTTTTAACATAAAAAGTGTTTGCACAGCAATGTTGATAAAGCAAGCTGTCAGTGTAAGCTTTTAAATCTGAGGGAAGGCACTGCCTATGTAATTTTTGCTCCTGTATCTAAAGTTATGAGTTAATATGTTGACATCTTTGTTGGTAAGCTTCAGTCTGCAATCGTCTCCCTCGCGGGTGACGAAACAAAGGGTGTATAGCGCAATCTCCAGTTCTGGTGATGTTCCGATGAACATTGAATCCACTGGCTTATCAACCCCTTGTTGGTTGAAATGTAACTTGATAACAACTCCCTTCTGAAATAGTCAATTGAAATAAAATGAAACCTCTATATCAAAGAACATTGCAGGTGAATAGTCTCCGTTACAGGTATTTTTGCTTGAATATTATTTTTTTTATTTGGGTATTTTGCTTTTATGTCATATACATATACTGACAAAGTTATTCAAGAAACGAAAAATATTTTTTTCTTTTTTTAGGTTTAATTCTCTTCAATAATTTAAATAGCAGATGCAATTCATCGCTTGAAATTTGTATACAATGGCTGTAGTTTGATTTTTTTCACATTACAGATAGACTGTTAAACATGTTGTTGACCTTCGCTGTGATTCATCTTAGATATTATTCATGCATTAAAAGATTACGGTCTATACTATACACAGGCACTGCTACTGATTTTAAAGCAAATGTAGAAGCAATAACCTCAGATTTTATGATTACCTTCTACGGCTTAATACTCACATCGTTTAGTTGGACGTATTTCAAGTATCCTAAGTAATTTACTCGATTTGCAGACTCTTCTTTCGAAAAATATATCCAATTGTGTAAACCTAAGAAAATAAAACGAATTATTTTTCGTCCTTCCATCCTTTAATATTCCTCTTCACAAGCTCCAAAGGTAACATTATAACTCTACTAAAGTGTAAACCTTAAAGAGAGTTTACGATTTTCTGGAAACCTAATTGCAGTCCACTAAAATGTATAATCGAATAAAGAACTAAAATAATATAATGACTCTGACTCTACCTGATACTTCACCATTTTTCAGCTCTGATACAAAAACATGTTCAAAACCTGAACTGCTAATTTTTCCTTTTCCTCTTGAATATAAACCAAACCATAGTTGTTTGAGGAAATCTCGTTGCTTCGCCGGATCGGGAGGAACTTTACCTGAAACATGAATTGGTTTTCTAGACTCGTGACGTCTACGTTTTTGTTATTGCAATTTTTATTGGCCACATTTATTAAACGCAGCAAAAATGAAATAGAAAATGTATTAAATAATTTATTATGTCACCTTTTTCCTTGAGGAAATTCATTAAATGCCGGATTACACTTGTAGACATGATAGCATCCATAAATGCATTTTCCTCGGTTCTTTCCTGAAAATTATTTTTCGTTTCATAAAGTGACTTCTTATAAGTAAAATAAGAAACCTGCTTATATTTATTGATTTATATTATTTATTTTTTGTAATGTCGCACCTGGGAAGTTACATATTCGTTAACTAAGGTATCTCGTTCATAATTATCCAAAAGTGGCAAAAACTTTTGAATAGTTGGAATATTCCAAGCATCGGATGCTACGTTGAGTAATCTGCAAACAAGGAAAAAATTGCGATAAAACATGGTAAACAATCGTTTAACATTCTCTATAAAACCAAAAGATACTGCCAGATTTAGTTCCTATAAGGTCATGACAAGGTCTATACGGGGTTTTTAGCCTTTTAGATGCCTAGTTTAAAAAATATGATATTGGCTGCTACGGCGTTAGACATGAAATACATATGCGAAAATGAATAATCGTCTAAAGATTTATCACATATTACGTTCGTACGTGCATAAAATACACCCGCTGGTTATATGCAGTGAACATTGTATAATAAGTATACGTGCTATTTATTAAAATAGATCATTTTGTTTTGGTTTGTAAGTGGTATTTCACTAATACACAAACCTTCGTTATGTTTCCTATGTTTTTTTCAGAATTAGTATAAGATAATAAAACTTACGGTTGCGAAGCTTTATCTTCTTTAGTACTAGAAGAGGTTTTTTCTTGATAGTTAATTGTAACGTATCTCGCTGCATTATTCGTATCTTTTTTCAATAATTCTTCGCTAATTACTTGTAATTCAGCGTCGGTTGCGACATTAGAGGAACTGCCTTGATTTTTGTTGTTTGTTATCGTACTTGGTAAGACTGGAACAGTTGCTGGTGTATTTTTTCCACTATTTGGGAGTGTTGGGTTTTGAATTGGCGTTCCTGGTGTTGGACTAGAGGTTTGTTTTGTTGGTCCGCCAACAACGGAACTGAAACTTGGTAACTTAGGTGTTACAGGCGGTGTAATTGTTGTTCCGACACTAGATCCTTGCAAAATAGAACTGTAACTCGGTTTTCGCGCATTATTCTTATTGTTGTTAAAGTTATCATAGAAATTAATGAGATCTTTAACGTTTCCTGTTGGTCTATTGTTATCTTGAGGTGGTTTTAAGGTTGGAAACTGTGGAGCAACATAATCTCTTTTTGGTGACGATGTTGGTTTAACTGGAGGTCCAGAATGACTAGCTGGATTCGGCGTTTCGTTATGTTGATGTGATGTCGCTTTATTATCGTGTTTTGTTGTTGGAAGTTGCGGTGCAACGTAATCTCTCTTTGGTGATTGGGGTTTTGGTGTCGTTCCAGTTACAATATTTAAGCCTTGTGTTGTTCTCGATTGTTGTTGTGTTGTGGAGGACGGTTTTAAAGATGGAAACTCCACTGAATAATCCCGTTTCGGTGCACTTGTTATTCCTCCAGCTTCATGAAGTAAAAAATCTATATTGGTATTATAGCGTTGCACTTTGTTGATGCCTATAAGGAAAAATATAAAACTTATGTTGTAAGTAATATGCGAAACGAAAAACAATCTAATAATACGGGAGTGTTAGTTTATAATCTTCATCTAAAAAAAGTAACAGGTTTGTTTCGTGTCTTGGAATTTTTAAGTCTTCCTAATAAAAAAGGTGATTAAAAAAGCTATCTATGTTTTGAACTTTTTTATGAATCCTCAAAATTCGAACTGCAGTCTTCCGCAAAGTAATTGAACCATATTGTTTACTGAGCTACTATGATTAAATTACGCACAAAGTCCTAATATTATTCTACAGAAATCATTGAACAGATAACATATTCTTGACCTTTTCTAATCTCGTTTAACGAACCATATCAGCTTAAATTAAATACTTACATACGCCAAAATGTAAAAGTAATAATGTTGACATAAATAATATTCGCATAAAGGAATCCATAGTTATCGTAATATAACTTAAAATCGTTACGTCAACACAACAAAGTAAAACACTGTTTACATTTCAATGTTCTGTAAAGCAAAATCAATTCCCGTTACTCGTTACCCTTCTAAGTGACTAGAGAAGTTATCACAAAAACGACCGCAGCTTATGAATAGATTGAATGGAATGAAGACGACGAATGAAAGACAAGATTCAAGATTGAAATCGTATGTGATTCATTCAGTACACTTTACGTAATTACACAACACATAGCGAGATCAAATCAACATTCAACATCATGCGCTTACGTCACTTTGGCGCCGCGTCGCTCTCACTCACTGATCGCAAAGCCACGGCCGTGATTTTATTACTTACCTAGTTTGGCTAGGTCATAGCTACTTAATTATTAGGCATATTTTACTATAACTTAACTATATGGAATATGAAATTGGATAGGAATTTTAATATGCGTTACGAGCGTTGTAGCAGTTGGGACTATGCCAGAAAATTGGGACACGAATCATTTCCAATAACTTATATAACAGTAATCAAAGGCCATGTAAATTATTAAAAAAGAGGTAGTCCTAGGGTATTGTTAACTAACAAGAGTGTTCGCCCGTGGACGGTGTAAGCGTGCTGAGCCAAAGTCACTAAAAAGCCAAATTTATGTGGTCTTACATCCTTATTTCTCCAAATACAATACGGGGAATTCTCATTCTAAAACAATATCTCTGCGTAATCTAGTATTGATCTAAATGTTCCTTTACATATTAAAATGCATTATTTAATTTTATAATTGGATATATTTCTTTTATAACATAATGTACGCAGCTAAGTTTTGAATTACAAGTATGATATGACATATCAATACATCGACAAGCGGTTGGAAAAGATAGCATAACTTAAACTTAAGCATAAAAAGGAGGCAGCTAGTTTCTTCGAAATTTAAATAATTTGCCGGACGAAACACGTTCTATCATTACAAGACATTTCGCTTTATTTCGAGCAAGTACAAAACGCGACGCTATACCGTATAATTTAGTTTTAATTTATCAATGATTGCCTAGATAAAAGCTTATCGCATAATTGGTTTTAAAACGTAATAAAGCGCGAAAATTTTATTTAACTAGAAGCAAATAGTCTACAAATGCTGTCTTTTGTCTACTTTTCATCATTCCAATATTGAATCTTCATGAAGTAACAAATTGGAGATAAAATACATTCTTGAATGAAAACGAAAAATTATTTTAAGTATTTTTACCATTATAGTAGAATATTTATACACCTGGTCACATTTTATAAGAATTTTTAGTTTGACTTAACTTTGACATTTCATTTTGATAAGAAAGTTTGATTGAAGTTGAAGTGACAATAATGTTGTTGATGTGAATTGCCGGTAAAATTGAATTGCAATGACGCTATTAACAATATAAACATAGAAAAATAGAATTAACAATGAAAACTAAATTAAATTCTGTAGAAATATTCACATGTTTTTGTGTTTGGACTAGTGCTAATTTGTATTCTTTGTTCAAGTTAACAGAGGCTCAATCGGGTAAATATTAATTTTACAAAATATTTAATTATTTAATCCTTCGTTGACTAAAAAGTTTGTTTTTTATGATCTTCCAGAAATATTAGACGGGAAAAATGGAGATAAGATTAGTATAGTCAGAGACCTCCAACCCGGTTGGAGTTTTATTCAAAGATACAAAGATGTATCAGATGTTGAATGGAATAGCTGGAAATATTTTATTCATATGTCATTGGGTTACATGATATTTCAATTCTTTATATCGGAAGCGATACGCAAATTATCATTGCCCTTATTAAAATACTGGTACATCTTGTCTAGTACAATTTTCATCATTTATAAACTGGGATTCCGTCAATTGATCATAGTATTAATACAACCAATATTATATGGTACTATAATATTTTTGGGCGGTAAGAAGCGAAGTATTTGGATAGTCAGTTTATTGCTTCTCGGAAGTTACAATTCTTTAAAGTACAAACAGTTTTTCTGGAATTATTTGGAGTATGAAGAAATGGAAGATGAAGAAGTTTACCTAGTATTATTTAGTGTGGCGTGGATTGAATTAAGATGCATTAGTTATAGTATAGATTATATTGAGAGGAGAGACAAGGATGATATTTATACAATCTCTTTTCGGAAAGACATAATAAATATGTTAAGTTACATATTATACTTGCCAATTTTGTACACTGGACCTGTTATACTTTACTCAGATTTTGAAAAGAGTCTAAAATGCAAGGGTGTGCCGCTATGGCTAAGACTGAAACATTTTATTTGTGATCTGTTTGTATTCAAACTGTATACATTTATTTTAGATGTTGCTTTTCATTATATTTATTTTTTTGCTATGCAGGACAATATGGAGGTATGTATTCAACTGAATAAATTCTTTTACATAAATTAAAATACTTATACATTTTATTAAAAACTTTTTGTTACAGTTGATTAGAGAATTGCCAACCATTGCTTTATGTGGAGGAGGTCTTTGGATGGGTTTAGAGTTTCATATGAAATATGTAATATCATATGGGACTACAACAGCCTTTGCTAAGCTTGACAATATAGAAACTCCTCCGATGCCAAGATGTATTGTAAGGGTTCATATCTATTCACAAATGTGGAGATACTTTGATGTTGGACTTTATCGCTTCCTAGTTAAGTAAGTTGCATAATCCAAGAAACTAATTTATCACTATTTCCATCATGTGGCTGTTTATTAATATTCTGTACTATTATTTGTTTTTTATTTTAACACATTGCCAGTCACCAAGTTACTTACTAATTTTGTAAAAATTGTGGTGGTCTGGATTTTATTAATCTGACAAAATTAAATTTAGTCTATTGTTATGTTAAATTCATGAATTATTATTGTTCACAGATACATCTACAAACCTGTGTTGGCTATTATATCAAAATCATTCAAACTACCGAAACTAGGATACAAACTGCTCGCCTCACTAGCCACATTTGTTTTTATATTTATGTGGCACGGCACAGTTTGGCATATATTTGTCTGGTCTATATTAAATTATATAGGTATCACATTAGAGCATATCGGTAAAGAATTGTCGAAACACAAGAAGTACAACAAGTTTAAGACAAATGTATTAAAGACTGAAAAGATGGAGGCATGCTTTATTGCATTGTTATGTACTCCGTTATTAGCTTTGTCGGCTATTTCTAATTTTTATTTATTCGCCGGATCTGCTGTTGGGGATTTATATTTTGAATGTTTTTTAAATCCTTCATTGTGGAATACTTTGTTAATAAGTATATCATTGTATTGTTGTTGTCATGTTTCTATGGCATTGGTTGACTTCCCTTCTAGAGGAGGGCCGCTAGCTGTTAAAATGTATGAACACAATTCATACTAGTATTTTTGTCTGTTTAATTTGACGGATTAATAATAGTTCCTTTTATTTTTATCAATGAATTTGAAGTACATACTATTATAAAATTAAGGTTGTGTCGATTTACGCTTTTATTGCCTTCATAATTTATTTTCTATACAATAAAGTTATTTTAATTTTAATGGATTCTGTATTTTTTTTATCTGGCCCACATTTCTCTTACATTGCCAAAAATCAACATTTTTTATACATTATTTCTTTTTGAACTTTCACGATTTGTCAGTCTTTTGATTGACCATGTCTAATCTTTCGTTAATTTGAAAAACTTCATTAAACCACTGCTATTTCTAATCACAATATTCTGCACATCTCAAAAGCAATTCAGATAAGATTTTGATTGAAAAACAATTCCATCAACCTTATCATTTTATGAACGCGTCGGTATGAACCCATCAATGAATAGAAGATAATTTTCATCTTTTAAATCGTTTGATTACCAGACAGAAATGTTAAAAGAAAAAGCCAAATATGTTTGTGTTATTAATATTTTATTTTTGTACATACAATATCTCATTAACACAACTTAACTAAGTTTGATAGTCACTAACGGCTACTTTTAACCGAGTTCGGGATAAAAATCAAGATTTTGCTTCGGCTTATGTCCGTGTTTATCGCGAACTCTGTCTAGGCTAGGCATAGAGGAACATAGCACTATTTAAGCGATCTTTAATCCTCTCTGAGCATGTGTTATTAAAAAGCTATCAATTGATAAGTATTAGAGGCTTTGAGCAGTAGATATGAGTGTAGATGCATGGCCTCTATGAGGTCAGCCGCGTCGCCCGGTATGCGCGCCGCTCTATGTATCTCTAGCATTTCCTTCCTGGTAAATATATCTTTACCCAACTGATGTGATCGCTTTGTTAATGCGTCTAGGAATTTCTTTAACTAAAAATACGTAAATATTTAATATTACTAATATAAAGTTACTATGGATGGATGTTTGAAAGTATCACCGAAACTGCTTAAAGGGTCTTGGTGAAAGGAATTAGAACACAAGCTACTTATTAAGTTTTTTAAATTCCGTATGGACGTAGTCGCGAGCGACAGCTAGTTGTTCAATAATAGCAATTTGTAAAGAATGTTTTAAATTATTGGATGTGTGTGAAAATCACTTGCGCCTTGTTTGCACCAAGATAGTATCTTAGTCGAGTAGCAAGTTGCAAGCATCCAAACAAAGAATTTACTAATGTACTCTATTAAAATCTTGCTGATCGGGCACATTTACTTAAAAATTTGTTACTCGACTAAAATTCTATCCTTGTGCGTACAAGGCTTTACAGTGAGTTAAATGTTAAAAGTATTAGAATAATATTTCTATTTTTATACACTGTTTGAAAAAAGTGATAAAAAGTTTTTTTTTTAAATTGTCTCGATTTATTATAACTTATTACTTTGGAATGTAGTGAAAAAAAAAACAAATGTTTATTATCTATACTTACTTTACTTCTAGAACTGATACCAGAGCCGTTTATGGACCTCGATAGTTCAATATTTCCAAATTCATCACTGAAAGTGTCCACTAAGCTGTGTTTGATCAAGCTGATGACGTCACTAGCGTCTTTCACCGTCGCCTCCTCACGGAGTTCAGCTCTCGCTCGAGCCTAATAGCAAACACCGTAAATAATAAATACCTTTGCTAATTTAAATCAGTCAAACCTGGATAAGCGAGAAACCTCTATAAGCGAGAGTAATTCTATAGTCCCGACGAGCAGCCTCCTTAAAGCCTTGATCACACTAGGATTGTATTTTAGTCAAGTAGCAAGTATCCGAAAAAAGGATTTACTAATCTATTCTACTAAAATGTTGCTGTTGGGACACGTTTAGTTCCTAAATTACCACCCTAGTGCGAAGGCTTAGGCATAAACGAGTCCGAACAGTATTTAAATCCTTTGTTCGGATAAATACTAGTTGCTACTCGACTAAAATATTATCCTGGTGCTAACAAGGCTTAAGCGAGACAGGTTCTATAATCACGACGAGCTACCTCCATAAGCGAGACAAATATCGCGGTGCCTTGGACTCTCGCTTATCCAGGTTCGATTGTATATGAAAGAGCAACTAGCAAGCATTTCAGTCCGAATTTTAGTTAGTCCGGATTATACCGAAATCTAGCCTGAAATCTTAACTCAAGGGTGGTTAGCAAAGTTAAATTTAAAAATTAGATATATTTGTATCAATTTAAAACGTTCCTAAATAAAGCAATAGACAATAATTTATATTAGTGAAATATGAAACAATCTACATTAGTGTTTTTTTTAATATAATTTCTCATATCGATTGAATTTGACAGTGCAAAAGCTTTAAAAGTTACCAAAAAAGATATCAAAAGTATTATTAATGTTACATATTAAAGTTGAAAGTGATTGAAAAAAAAAACAAAAAATATATTTTACCTGTGTTAATCGTATGCTGGCTTCAAGCTGTCGTGTAGTGATAGGGGTACCATCGTTACTGTTGCCCTGCAGGTTATGTCTTAAATCTAGGTAGAAATCCTGCAGCGCGTCCGCCGCCTCGCTACTCAGCGTGGGATGCACGTAACGCCGCGCGTACGCTATATACTTACGGAGTAATACTATTGGTAGAGAATCTATAACTTCGCCCGGTTTTAAGCGTAACCTTTTACTGGAAAATCATGATTTCTTCATATTAACCGCACTCACGTTTAGTAGTCTCTTAGGAGATTTACGAACGAATTTTCAAACGGCACTCAAATTTAAGCATCGCTTAAAATCTATGTGGCGTCAAAATTAAATGAGATCGCTGTAGAATTTAGCATTTAAGCGTGGACTTAACGTCTAAGACGCTCTTAAATATTTGAGTGCCATTTGAAAATGGGCCGTTAGTATAAGAATATTCCATTTTTTTGATAAATAATACAATTTTATTCATTAAAACAAAAATGAAAATCCAAATTAGCGAAAAACGTTATGTAAACAAAACTTACCTTAAAGTCACATCTTGGTCATTTTGACTTGCTTCAGTACTAAGATTTGCTTTACTACTTTTAGCTGTATTACCTCCACCGGCGTGCCGCGCTAGCACATGCTCAGATAACATAGCGTCGATTTTCTACAAAAAAAAAAACAATAATGCAACCTGTACCAATATTTTAAAGAGGAAAACTTTGTATTTTTGTCTGTATTGAAATAAATCAAGAACAACTGGGCCGATTTCACAAAATCTTTCACCATTAGATAACTATATTGCCGCCAAGTAACTTAGGCTATATTTTTTATTCAAACCTGGACGAAGTCGTGAGCTAGTAAAAAACAAACAAATACTTATATACCAACCTCATCTGGTTGATCCAGCAAAATAAAAACCAAATCAAATCTTGATAATAAAGCCGAATTTAGTTTTAAATTCTCAGCAACAGTTTTAGCTCTGCAACGGAAAATTATTTGCACTAAGATAGTCAGACTGAAGAAAAGCACTTCAAAGAAGCAATTTTAAACTGTAAAAGTAAACGTGGTCTCAAACTCAACGCGGCTTCCAGTAACAAGCAGCTATCTAAATTTGAGAGGACAAAAATATAAACATTTTTATCCCTTCCCTACTTTTATTTACTTTTATAATTTCAGCTGATGATGTCTGATGTACTATTGTTTATTCTATCGTGAAAGTTAGGTAAATTACGAGTTGACGATTCATCAATAAAATGTGAATTTTGTGACGCTAGTCGTGGAGTTGCGGAAAATGGAGTCCCATCATGGCTCGAACTACTACTACTAAACGTGAATGCCGCCCCCTGAATGCTTCCGGCGCACGGGCCTTGGCTTGCTCTCTTTAGATCCGGGGCTGGAAGCAGCTTTCCTAAAAGACTAAGTATATTTTGTGTGTGTGTGACCTATTGTAGGAGCCGGCGGCGGGGTTGGCGGCGGCGAGCAGCGTGGCGCGCGCGGGCAGGCTGCACACCACGCCGCCCTTGGCCACGCTCACGCGTCGCTGCTCCATCGCCTCCAGCAGGCTGCTGTGGTGCGACGACATCTGATCACCATACACACCTTACTAATAAAACTCCTGGAAACCTCCTCTTGTTGGAGAAGAACTAATGCCTAGACTTCATAAGACCGAATTCGCGATAAAAACGAAGATTTTGCTAGGTGTAAGTTCGTTTCCGCAGACGTAAAAACGGACTTACATCTAGAAAAATCTCCATTTTTACCACGAAGTCGGTCTAATGAAGCCGAAAGCATCAGAAAACTATAAACAGAGTAGGTCAGTGCTAGTGTAATCAAGCAGGAATTATAGTCCTGACCATAGCGATGTAAAAATAAGAAAGCTAAAACTCTAAACCAACTACCACACTTATAACTATTATATATAATTAAAAAACACAGCTGTAAAGTACAAGAAAGGGGTTTCACAGTACCTTATCCAGTTCATCTAGACAGCAGACGCCCTGGTCGGCCAGCAGCAGCGCGCCCGCCTCCAGCGCGAAGTCTCCGCCCGGCTCGCGGCCCAGCGCCACCGTCAGCCCGCCGCCAGACGCGGACGCGCCGCACACGTACACCCCTACGTACAGTACGTAATCCGAACGTATTTAAAAAACTATTCGATAGCTTTTTTTTAAATAAAAATAGCGCCAAATGGCAGCTATTTTGCACTAAACAAAATCACATAAATCAGATTACAACTCGCAACGTACATAGTACATACGTAAAAGTCACTGAATTAAGAACCTCTTTCTGTTGGAAGTCAGTTAAGAGAACTGCCGAACTGGTCTTAAATTATGCTTAAGGCTCATTAATGTAAATTTCTTAGTCTACGGCTTCATTAGACCGATTTCTCGATAAAACGGACTTACGCCGAAGTAAAATCTTCGTATCGCCAACTCGGTCTAAAGAAGCCGTAGAGTTATACTATAATTGCATTACCGGACACATCTTAACGACTATTTGGATAAATGTCATGTAGAACTTGTATTTGATATGACGTCATTGGGATAGAAATGTAAAGCATTATAAACCTAATTTTAAGAGAACTATTAAGAATTAGATATTTATTACAAAGATTTTATTTACTAGCTGTTGTTCACGACTTTGTCTGAACAGAATTAAAAAAAAAATAGTCTACGTTATTCGGTGATAACAGCTTTCTCACGGTGAAAGATCTTTTGAAAACGGCCCAATACTTGAATCATTTCAATACATACAAAAATATGTTTTTCTCTGTAAAATATTAAATATAGATTTATCATTTATCATACAATCCTTTACCTCTGGGCGCCGCATGCGCAGCTGCCTGCAACAGCTGGGACTTGCCGAGGCCGGGGTCCCCCACTATCAGCACATGGGGGTGTGGCCGCGCCCCCCCCTCGTCCTCCGCGCCACCCAGCAGGCCCAGAATCAGACCAGCCTTCACCACTTCGTGACCAAATATAGACGGACATAATGAATGTACTAACAACCTGAATACATCTTCAGATGCATGGATTTCCTGAAATTATAGTTGAAATATTTCTACAAAAAGCATAATATTATTCATTTCTTTATCTATATAAAATAGTCATTTTATTTCGTTATAAGATACTTTCCTGTAACAATATATTTTGTACTAATGTGAAATTTAAAAAAAACATTAATTATAGACTACACAAAGATATGAAAATAACCTGTATAGCATAATAATCTTTTAAAGTAAAAGACAATGTTGGATTGCTTAAATTCCTTTGACTGTGTATTGAGACAGCCTCGATGTACAACTGTAAGAGTCGGGCCGCCCTCCTCCCGTCCTCCCCTCCCTTGCTCTCTCCACGCACCTGCAAATATTCATTAAAAGTTCAATATTCGTTAAGAGTTCAATATTAATTAAAACTTCAATGTTCATTAAGAGTTCAATATTCTAAAAAATCAATAGGTATTCATTTAAAGTTCAATATTCATTAAGGGGTCAATATTAATTATATGTTCAATGTTCATTAAGAGTTCAATATTCATTAAAAGTTCAATATTAAATAAAAATTCAATATTCATTGAAAAGTTCGATATTCATGAAAAGTATAATATTCTTATTTTAAATGTTCATTAGTGTATGTTACTCAGGGATAGGGGAGTTTAATACTTTTAAAATAAATCTGTACTTGAACAATTCCAGTAACGGAGAGCACATCCCCGGGACACGCTGTACCAACTAAATCACCCTGTAATTCAATTTCAACACTTCTTGGTATAGTTCCGGAAACACTCTGAAACAAAAAAAAAGCTCTAATATCAAAGAAATGTTTGTTTTGGATTATGGATAGATGGAACAAAATTAACCTGAGATTGAATTTCTTGTATCTTAGCCACTTGCCAATCAGTTGTGTTGGTGAAGGGAGATGACTGCAGCGGTTCAAACTTGTGACCACTTTGACAACTCTGACAGAAGTTTGGAGCTGGAAAGAAATATTTTAGGAATTATACAGATAAAGGTTATAATCACATTTTAAAAACACTTCAATAAAAGAAATTGTTACTATGGCTATTTGGTTGGCGAAAATATAAAAAATGGATGCATATTTAAATTATGAAGATGTATAAAAAGATCAAAAATGTCATATATACGAATATTATAAAGAAACATTGTATTTTAGATTTTTTGTATTTATTGAAATAACTCAGAAATATTGGGCCGATTTCAAAAATTCTTTTACCATTAGAAAGCTACATTATTCCTGAGTAACATAGGCCATATTTTTTAATTCCACGCGGACGAAGTCGGGCATAACAGCTGGTTATGTATACAGTTACCTGTAAATATTCCTTGTGGTTGTATAACAACTTGTATATTACGACAACTGGTACATTCGAAAGCCATTGAAGTGCAAATAAGACCAACACTACCAACTCTGATAACTGTACCTTTGATAGTTGCTAATTTACCTTTAACAAAAATACAGGGTACATCAGAATTTTAGATAATAATCATATAAAGATAAATAAATGATACTTAAACATTTATTTGTTATATTTGAACAATTTTAGTGCTATAGTGCATATATCTATATCTTTTATATTATAAAGAGAGAAACTTTGTATTTTTGTTTGTATTGAAATAAATCAAGAACTAGTGGGCCAATTTCAAAAATTCTTGCACCATTAGAAAGCTATGTAACCCCTGAGTAACATAGGCTATATTATTTAATCCCACGCGGACGAAGTCGCGCACAACAGCTATTTTTTTCATAAAGAAATGGAGATAGAAATATTAGGTTTATAAAAATATATGTTTACCAAAATAGTTGACTTTCAAATTGGCTATAGGTATAACAGGTTGATGATTTAGTATTCTTACTTTGATTTTTGACTCGCACTTCAAATTCTGAAAAAAAAAAAAACTTTTGTAGCAAGGTTTTTGTGTGAATTGGTTAGTCAACCTATTGGTATATTTCTCAGACAATAATAAATTTCAACTTTTAAACTAAATAAAAATATTGGTAAAGGTGATAATACTAACTTCATGTAAGCAATACTCAAGAAGATGTAGTGTATTTTCAGGTGTTTCGAACAAATCATTTTGGAACGATGGCCAATTAGTATGGAAATCTGTATCTTCTATCATCATTTGCATATCAAGAGGCACACTACGTGATTGGTCAATTTTTTCCAAATCAAATAAACTTCTATTTTTAAAAATAAAAGCCTTGAAACCGTTGACATGTTTTAAAGTATCCGAGTTATTTGTTTGTTCTGAAAATAAATTGTTCTGTTTTTCAAATTAACTGTATCTGAATTCAAATAATTGAATTACAACATTTTTAAATTTTAATTCTCATGGGTCTTCTTATGGACTAAATTACCTTCCGTCGGGAAATATAATTTCCAAATGCTATTTTGTTCTTCTTTACCTATAGGTATCACTTGAGGTATTTGATTAGCTGGTGCTCGTGAAGACGCGACTGAATTGTGAGATAACCGTTGTGATGTTGAAGATTGATTTATGCTTCGATTTGCAGCGGTAGAATTATCACAGGCATTTCTACCACGAGGTCGATACCAGTTACTTCTATACCGGCCTCTCCAACCCCGTCTCATTTTTAAATAAATGTAAAAATAAATTAACAATACTTGTGACTTGATATTTCCTTATTGCACTAGACAGTTATCCTTGTAAAGAATTCTTTGTTTATCAATTTTGTTTATATACTGTTTATGATATCAAAAATTTAGCATTAGATAAAAATTAATCTCTTTTTAGTATGTTTTTTTATTTCCCGCGTCCAAAACCAAAACAAAACAATGACAAATAAATCTGGCTAGGGATGTGTGTTAGTGAGCGAAGGAGTGTATATAAAAGATATATGTCTTTTAAAAAGAGCTAATGTATCTCAAGCTCACTTCATTTCATAGTTGTTCTTTTATGATAAAGTATTTTTTTTTACTGTAAATGACGTGATACAACAAGTGACCGACTTCTAATTTGTTGCTATAAAAATCACTAGAAGGCGTCAGTATCTGTCTCACTCGCACTTCATCGAATTGGAATGCCTCTTTCTCCCATTCTTAAGTTAAAAAACTATCAAAGGTTGTACTTTTTTACAGAAATTTAGAAACTGCTTTAGAAATTTAGTTCAAAACCTAAGAGACATAGATTTTTTTTTTGTCTTTTATGACTTGCTCTATTACCCTACTCCTTTTCGGCGTCGACTTTCGGAACACCTGTATACAAGATATATGTCACCATAGGGAAAGATATATATCACTCTTTACTTCGAAGTAAGACATTTTGCCCATCTCTAAATCTGACATTGACTGTGACGTTACTAATGACACTTGACAACTGTTTCTTGTTCTCTGCATTGCCAACAGGTCTTTTAGCCGCCGTAACCTTGAGAAAATACAAAGCTAAAATTGGGTGAAGAATTAATTTTACTGTTATGATTCGGATAAATGTGGAATTATCTTTTACACACACTACACACTATTTAAGATTAGACAAGAAAAATAAAATGGAAAAAAGTAAAGAGTTCTTGGAGCTAAAACACCATCACAACATGCGTTTTTTTTCGAAAATTTAGAAACTGCTATAGTTCAAAAACTATAAGACACAGTTTTTTATATATAATTCTGTGTCTATTATGACATGCTCTTTCACTCGACTCCCTTCCGGCGTCGACTGCCGGGAAAACCTTTATAATTCCCAAGGTACTATGACAATATCCCATGGTAGGAGGCAGACAGTTTGGTTGGGACCTGGGGCAAGCTGTCTCCCAGACACATTAATTTTCCGTGCGGCTAAGAATGATTGAGTGTAAATAGTCAAATTAACTTATTTTTAAACGCATGATTTTCATCTAAGATACTCAGGAGACTATAACCGCGCGGCTCCCAATGTTAGCGTGTGTGGAAGGCTGTTTGTTCCACCCAAAATGTATCTGTGCTTGCAGGAGGTATTGACATAGTCTCCTAAGCATCGTATATGAAAATCAAGTGTTTAAAAGTGAATAGAGTCCACTATTTAAACTGAAGTATTCTCGGCCGCCGCGGAAAATTTAAGTATCTGGGAGGGAGTATTCCCTATCCAAAGCGTCTCCCACCTTTCAGGCGACATTGTTACAGTTCCTTGAACATTATTTATGTGAAAATCAGCTTTGTTAATGTAAGTAAAATTCAGTAATATTTACTGCAACTTTCCGCGTGAATGCGCGAAATTGTCCAATTGGACGGGATAACTAATAGCCATTCACCGATAGTACATACGAGTCCTATCTAATCATTTATAAATTCAGTTTTTGAATATAACTGAGGTCTGCCACCTCTGGGATCCTCCTCTAGATAAATTCCAAGGAATAAAAGAAACTCTTTAAGCAATGTTGTAAAATATTAAAATAATTTGTTTAAAATTCGAACTAAGAAGCAAGTTGAAAAATGTCACATTTAATTATTATTCAATTTACTTCATTACCTGTTCTTCGTTACATGATTTATTTTTGTAATTATTTTAAAGCACAATTTTGTTAAGATAATTTTACATAAGTATTATGTCTGATGATGTTGATAAGCCTGCTCCTGAAAATGAGGAAACTGTTGAGGTTGAGGGTGCTCAAGCATCCGGTGATTCCGAACAGAAGCTGGATGACGTCGAACACACAGCTGTTCAAATAGAAGAACTCACAAAGAAATATTCAAGAGAGCAACCTCCCACACTCGAGGCTGAAGAAAGTGATGAGGAGCAAGTAGTCGTGGACCGTACAGCTCTTGAAGCCATTTTGGATGTCAGTTCAAGACTGAGGGACATTCAGAAAAAGAGTAGAGTGTCGATGAGCACTCTGGCTCTTGGCCACGAGTCTTATAAAGACAAGCAAGTAAATAAATTTGATAATTAGCAATAAAATTGTTTTATTTAACTTTTTGCACCATTCACACACATTGTTTTTTCTAGGCAAAAGCTAAAGAAGCTCGTAGTTCACGCATGGGAGGTATAAAAACACAGCACAGATTTTTGCTAGAAAATGGTGCCTGTATAATAAACAAGACTCCAGAATACGTACTGGTAATTCAAGTCTGAAGTATATTAGTATAAGTATAGAAATGGTTGTAACGGAATATAGCCTAGGCTGTCCAAAGATCAGATCTTGGTTCAAAAGTTATGATAGATTTTTAAAACTGATTTTTTGTACATTGCTGAAATAACCAAATGTTTAAAAATGAACCTCTTTGCCTAGACAATCAGCGGGGCTACCCAAAGTACCTTTCGATCGGCGATATCGCTGATAGAATCGTCAAAAATGTATGAAACTGACACTGACATTCGGTAAAATCATGTGATTGTCACGTGCGAGATATCGAACGTCAATGTCAGTTTCATACATTTTTGGACGTTCGCTATAGATTCGCTTTGCAGCGAATGTACTTTGGGTAACCCCTCAGTTCCACAATCGGTAGCGGCAGTACTTAGGCATTACAAAGGACTAATATTCTTACAGGATGGCGTGTATGATGCAGACGTCCACATCGATATATTGGATAGTGCTGTTGCTGAGGGCGGCAGAAATTGTATTATTTTGTGTGACGCTCTGTTGCCACCTTTAAAAATGGGTAGATACGGTTAAAATATCGCGCAGTTTCATAAGTAGATATTGTCATAGTCATTTAATATTTCCTTGACTGACAAGAGTGATGTTTTGCGGATGTGTATGTATGTTTGTGCCGATGTACCGTTGGGTTCGTATTCTTTGGAATTTTATTTGGGGAAAGTTGGTGGAGTTTTTTTAAACTAATTAGACGGTATTCATGCTGATTAATATTTTTTCCTGAACTAGAGTCTGGCCGGTTTGTACCAAATCAAAAAACATGGATGGAAAGAGCATATTTATCTGATACATCGACAATACCAGTTCAGGGCCGGTGCGTGGCCATGTATAGAATCAAGAACAAAGCTATTGATGTGAAAAATGTTGCAGACGTAATTCTATTTTGCTATTTACTTATTTCATAATTATACTAACGATAATAAAAACCATCGTCTCATCTAACAATGTCGTGATCTGTCGTTATTACGAAAGAGATTTGAATTCTTTGGCCGATGAAAACCGAAATACCATATTCACAGGACTTTGAAATACAATTGAAATGACCTGGTTTTACGATTTCAGGATTATTATTTAGTTTACATTGACATAAGTTCAGAAACAGATAACGTAGTGTCTGGAATATATAAAACGATGGTGCAAGTGTACGTACCAGCGTTAAAGGAATGCCGAGGTTGGGGTGATCTCAACCCCCCTAATCCAAGAAGCGGAGATATAATTCCGTCATACATTTCCAAGATTATGTTGTTTGTTGATTATATTGAAAGTAAGATCAATTTTGTTTAATAATTCATTATATGCTCATAAAAGTCCTGAAGAAAATAATTGAATATAAACATTTCTTTGAGTGTTTCCCGGTGGATCTCAGTGTAGCTTAAATATTTATTTTTTAAGAAACAAAAATTGATCTGGACTGCTGCACGAGATTTAAAATAAACTATATGCTATATGAAGATGAACTGTCTGATCAAGAGAAGATGAAGCATGCTATTACAAATACTAAAGTATTGGAAGAAATCTGCAAATTCGTCAAGCAATGGATGAAACAAATCACGATGGTAAAATAATCATTGGACTAAAAGTTTTAAGGCATTTAGCGCGAAAAAGTATTTTATTTTTTGGTCCCGTGATATCGTTCAGCTCATGTTTTAGTTTTATTATTATCATTACCGTCGCACTTTAAATCCCAGGTTTTGGTACAAAGTCAGCAGCTACGTCGTGAGCCATCCAACATCGGTCCTCTCGCTGAGCTGGACTATTGGCGGCGTCAGCTCACCACGTTTACATCGATTATAGAGCATATCAAAAGTGAAGCATGTCAGATGTACATACATACACTTATCAGAGCCAAATCTAAGCTTATTAAGGTAATTTTTATCAATTTTCATAAATTATCGCCAGCTTATGTGTATCGTCTACACACTCGTTCAGAGATGAACTTCTCCATCCTTTCCCATGTGACCTCTTTCCACCTACCGTCCGACTCCAAGGTGTGTCAGCTGCCCATCGTAAACGGTAAGTCCCGCACGTATTCTTTTCTAGAACGATTCTCGAACTACGACGTAGCCCTTAGATCTCATCCCGTGTCCGTTCGCCGTTTCTTATCCACGGACATTCTAACAAGACGATGGCGTCCTCAGTCTTTTAATTCCTCTCCCTTCCGGCCTCACCGTGACGCCACATCATGGGTCATATAGATTCATCATATAATTGGCTTAAATTCGTTTCAGAAATGGCGTTTATTGGATAATCAAGTTACGGATTATTATAACGAAGCAAATGATAATGTGAAGTATTTGTATGCTTTGGAAAAATACTGTGAACCTTTATATAGGTAATGTTTATCAATTATCAGCTAGAAGTTCATAATGTAACTCGAATGTTTCATAAAGCTATTTCTGCTTGTGTTTAGATGTGATCCGGTGACGATGCACCAACACATACCCGGCTTGTTATACACAGTTCGAATGATTTTCGCAACTTCTCGTTATTATAATACCACAAAACAGATATCAACACTTCTGGTCAAAGTTACCAATCAGATTCTCAACATGTGTATGGATTTTCTGACTAAAAAAGGTGTCAAGACAATCTGGAATCAGGATAAACTAAACTTTATAAATAAAGCGAGGGTATTGTTTTTTGTATTAAAATTTTAAGTAGTACTAGTAGTTGTCATAAATGTGGTTTAATTCAGAAAAAGATAATAGAGATGATGAGAGACAATTTCCTTGATACTAAATAAAAATAAATACATGTACACTTTTTTCAGCTATGTCTAAGTTTGTATAGGTTCTATCGTATATGTTACGACGAGACGCAGAAGGAGATGGCGGCGGCTGCGGATGAGAGGCCTTTCGATTGTTCAGAAATGTACATCTTCGGAAAGTTTGAGACATTCCAAAAGCGATTATTAAAAGTAAGACATTTATTTGATAATATCAAACAGCTTTCATTTAATAATATGGTTAAGTGTGATGAATGTACATATTCTATCACAATGTACTATGCTTAGTATAAAAATTGATATTGTTTGCAGATAATAGATTTATTTCAAACCTACATTACGTATTATGTTTTAAATAAAACTACTTTAGAAGGTATTGAAGATTATGCGGCAAATTTTAACAAGCTTTTTAAGTCAATATCATCCAAAACATACGATGCTTTAGATCACAGGTACGACCCAATTTTTAAACCTAAATATATGTTGGATTGGATACCAAGTAATTTTGCTTTGGTTTGTTTTTAAGGCGACCAGATTTTGATAAAGACTACAAGACTTATAAGGACGCTGTGGCTAATCAGGAGCTGATGTTGGAGAATTTTATGATTCATGTAAGTTATAATTATTGTATACAACTAAAAACTACTTTGTGTTAGAACATGGTTCTATAGTTGCGCAAAAATGAATCCTAACTTTCAGAGTGTGAACCTATGTCCAACAACTGAAATTGCTTTATGTTTATTGAAGCGTTTTGAGAAGTTAAAGCTTGACTGTTTATATCTGGAAGATCAGTATTACGATTTGATACGCAACTTCACTGCGGAGATTGAAAACATTCGTGACAGGTGAACTACGAGGATATTAACCGTTTTACTTAATTATCTCTGTCTCCTTTCCTAGCTAGTATTCTTTTTTATGTCAAATACAAATACAAATAATTTATTGATAATATAAATTACACGTCTTTAAAAGAAAAAATAATTGTGTCAGGTTATTAAAAAAAAACTAACAAATTATATAAAAACTACATGGTACAAGTGAAGCTAAAAAAAATCTTCTACAGAATAGAAGGCTTTCTGTAGCAGCCAAGATTTTAGTTTTGAACTAAACGAAGCGAGGCTGGAAGTCGCTGTGCAAAAGAAATGCCTATGCATATACTTGAAGCAACGGGGGCAAGAGCT
>QDHC01005028.1:1831150-1850505 GCA_013186455.1 Papilio dardanus tibullus | reverse complement strand
TGTGCAACATGTACCAGACCTCGTTGGCGCAGTTCCTCGAGCGTTTCGATATATCCATGGAAAGGTCGCCGCCCAGTCCTATAACTATAAAGAGGATTTCGTTCATCATTGATTATTTGGTATACAAGTTTATTTGACAAAATATCCAAAGATTCTTGAAATAAGTAGTTTAATTCTTTTTTTTCTTAACCGTGATAGCAATTTCAGTTGATAATTTTTGTGAACGCTTAATTTCGAAACTGTTTTTAGAATTCGAAACCGCAACTATTTACTTTGCAATTTTATATTTTTCTTCAACAATGTCTTTATGCAGTTTATGAAGTTATTGATTTCTTTGTTTCAGACATTTGACGTCTTTAAATATATCTGCCGCGGTTTTTACGAGAAACACAAATATCTCTTCACCGTACTGTTGACACTTAAAATTGACTTACAGAAAGAACACATTACGTTTGACGAATTTCAAACATTAATTAAAGGTGTGTTATTTGTTTGGACTGTATTGAATTATTAATGGTTGACTGTTCGCGGCCGAGAAGAAATTAAGTACTAATAATGCATTCAAATATGTTAATATATTGTTGCAGGCGGTGCAGCTTTAGATTTGAATGCATGTCCACTTAAACCTTTTAAATGGGTAACTGACATGTCGTGGTTGAATCTCGTGCAACTAAGTAACTTACGACAGTTTACTAACATATTGAATCAAGTAAATAATAATGAAAAGGGATGGAAAAATTGGTAAGATTGATCTTGACTAGACGACCTTGACTAGGAACAGAGCATAATGATGATGTTTATACTGTGTACAGGTTCGAGAAGGAAGCCCCGGAAGACGAGCCTCTGCCAGATGGATATCACACTTTAGACGTGTTCAGGAAGTTGCTAGTTGTTCGTGCCTGGTGTCCCGACAGAACATTGGCTCAGAGTTTGTGAGTTCTTTTAAAGTTGCTTGTTATATTAATCGATAGCCTTTATAGTAATCTCAAGTTTCTAATTAAAATAAAATGTAAAAAATATTTTTCACGACCAGCTACTTACTAGAGTTTACATTTCAGAAAATATGTCGTAAGCTCGATGGGTGCAAGATTCTCCGAAGCTGTTATAGTCAACTATGAAGTACGTAAGGGATTTTACTCTTAGAATTACTGGGATTATATATAAAAAAACAATTTCTTGTAACAGTCTCGACTTTTGTAGCACATGGTTCTAGAATCACGTCCTCTGGTGCCTTTGATCGGATTTTTGGCGATGGGATCTGATCCAACGCCTTCCATAGAGATGACTGCGAAGCGCATGGAGTGCATCTGTCAGAGTATCTCCATGGGCCAGGGGCAAGAGGTGCACGCTAGAAAATTGATAGATAGGGGCCTTAGAGAGGTAAATACTTTTTTACTTAGATTTACGTCAGTTGATGTCCTTATGAGTCGAGAGACGTAGAACCATCCATTTTTGACACGACCTTAACCCATCTGATAACCGAATGAGACTCGTCTTAAATGATAGATTTTAACACAAGAATCAAAAATTCGCGTACAATTAGTCTTATTAAACATAGCCGTGAACACTTTTCGTTAGGCAAGTCTCGATAGCCAAGTTTTTAAATTAATGCTCTTTAAGAAAATATATGTCTGTTTTGGTTATCACGTGAGTGAAGGTCGTTTTTCTACCTCCCTCTGGGTATTACGTCTTTTTTAAATGGAGTTACCTTAAAAATAATATCTTGATTTATTGGTCTTTATTTCACTTTCAGGGTATTTGGGTACTGCTTCAAAACTGTCATTTAGGTCTGGAATATATGACTGAAATTATGGAACAGTTTTCGGAGCTTGAAAAAGAACCAGAGACGGTTCATGATACTTTCAGGTAACTAACATGTTATAAAACTTAAAGTATATAACACGACCCTATTTTGCAATATTAACTACGAGTATTTTACACTAATTAATTAAACGCAGCTTAACTTACGTTTGTTTTGGTGTAGGTACCGATTAGTTTCAGACTTGTCGGGACCCTTCATCAGGGTGAGTGGATTATCGGGATATATTCGCGGATGCGTCACGCCGGTTACTGCGTGCCTGGGCCCGCTGCGCTCGGCTAGATAAGGCGGTACGACGAGCTCGGAACCGAGAACCGAGGAGTTGTTATTATTGTTCACGGGAGCACAAAATATACTGTACACTGTCTATGTCCAAAACGTTATCTTCGGCACTGACGATGTTATTCCGCTTTGCGATTAACATCACTCGATTCCATGTTACGGGCAGGGCCCAACCCTTTTCTCTATTATAAATAGGTTGACGGCCGATTTCTATAGTTTCGCGGAGCTTGTGCGATATAAAATTCTTCTCGCGGGCCAATACTTTTACTTTGTCGAACCTAATATAATGTAGGGTGTCGTCCGACGTGACGCAGCCGCTAATATATCCTGGTAGTCCACACACCCTGATGAAGGACCCCCGACGGGTCTGAGACTAGTCGGTACCCACACCGAAATAAACGTGAGTTAAAATGTGTTTAATTAATTAGTGTATAATGTCTCACGAAAGTATTAATTTATTAGCTACTTTTGTTAAATATAGGGAAACCAATAATAATCAGTACAACATAATGTGGTTTGACGTCTAGCTATTAACATTTGTTACAGGTTATGGATTACGACAGAAGTTCATCCAAGTTTCCCTATTACTTTATTACAAATGTCTATTAAATATACCTGCGAACCACCATCAGGTAACCCCAATTGAATACCGTATCTTATTTCATGTTTTATTAAAACATAACCATATTGTGTGTTACAATACATAATTAGCATTTGATATAAATTTGTATACTATTTACAGGAGTAAAAGCTGGTCTGATGAGGACTTATGATTCTATGAGCCAAGATTTTCTAGACTACAGCGACAGTCCTTTCTATTTACCTCTAATTTACACGATATCATTCCTCCACACCGTAGTGCAAGAAAGACGCAAATTTGGTCCTCTCGGTTGGAACATTCCTTATGAATTTAACTCTGCAGATTGGCTAGCCTCTTGCATGTTTGTGCAGAACCATCTTGACGCATTGGAAGTCGGACAAAATATTAGCTGGACGACTGTACGGTAAGGTTCAATAGTATTTTTTAGTTAACTACGAGTAGTTATCGATTGCAAAGAAAGTAAAAAAACATTGTTCACTTTTTACTGTTGCAGTTATATGGTATCAGCAGTGCAGTACGGTGGCCGAGTCACCGATGACTACGACAACCGTCTTCTCGGCACCTTTTGTAGGGTGTGGCTTTCGGACCAGCTGTTCTCTGAGCAGTTCCTGTTTTATAAGGGTTACGGTATAATGGCCTTCAAAAACATACCCGAATATATTGAAGAAATTGAAAAGATGAAGACTGTCGATCCTCCTCAAGCTTATGGCTTGCATACAAATGCTGATATCACGTAAGAACGTTTTCCTATTATTTCATTAATAGTGTGTACAACTTGACTCGTTAGAAGTAGAGAGACAAATAGAATATACGGTTTACAGTGAGGTTCAAAATTGATAGATTGTCTTATAATATCTGCTCATAGGCACGCGTAAATTAGACCGCATAGAAATAAGAAAGTAGTCACTTTGTTAATATTTAACAGATATCAACGCAATGTGACTCAAGAACTTCTAGACACAATACTGTCTATTCAACCGAAAGAGTCCAGCTCGGGCGGGGGAGAAACCCGTGAAGCATCGGTCTACCGACAATCTAAAGAGATGCTCGAAAAAGTTCCGCCTAACTTTGATCCTAATGAAGTAAAGGAGAGGTTAAGCTACACATTTTTATTAAGATGTAAAACAATATATTTTCAGATAAATAGAAAAACTGCCCTTAAAAAACCTGAACTAATGTTTCCACGAAATTATTTTTCAGACTAAGATTATATGGAATATTAAATTCAATGGTGATTTTCCTCCGACAAGAAATTGACCGAATGCAGAAGGTAATCTCGCTGGTAAGAAGTACATTGAAAGATCTGTTGCTAGCTATTGATGGAACTATCATAATGAATGAGGTATGTATTATAATTATGCGGAAAACATGTTAACCTCTTGGTAGGTTTAAGCAAGAACAGGAAAGTTCAATGTGCGTTCGAATCGATTGCACTAACTAATTTTTGTTTCAACTATAATGTATTGTGGCAAAATGTTAACATTGTATAAACCTTAACTTTTTCAGGCATTACGAGATTCTCTGGACAATATCTATGACGCAAAAGTACCAAACATTTGGCTAAGGAGATCTTGGTCGTCCTCTACACTAGGTTTCTGGTTTACCGAATTCTTAGAGAGGAACACGCAGTTTTCCACGTGGTGTTTCCAAGCAAGACCGTTCTCATTCTGGATGACTGGGTTTTTCAATCCACAAGGTACATAACCATAACGTATTTTATTGTTAAGAAATACTATCCAGGGATGTAACGCCTGCGGTTCTAGACAATATTTCTGAATAAACAACATTCGGGGATGACATTTACAGGTTTTCTGACAGCGATGAGACAAGAAGTGACCAGAGCACATAAGGGCTGGGCGCTGGATATGGTCGCTTTGCACAATGACGTCACTAAATTCATTTACGAGGAGATAAAAGCACCCCCGCCAGTAAGATCGATAAATATTTGGTATTATATAGTCATCACTAGCTCACAATATGTCCCCACTGAGGGGCTCGGAGCCTACCCTAAGGGGATGATTAGGCCATAGTCAACCAAGCTGGCCCAGTGAGGGTTGGTCGACTTCACACATATCTTTGAATTTCTTCTCTGATATGTGCAGGTTGCATCACGATATTTTCCTTCACCGTAAGAGCGTCGAGTAAATATGTACTTATGAAATTCGAAATTCGAAAATCGAAAAACACATTGGTACATGGCGGGATTCGAACTCGGGACCTGTAGATTACAAGTTAAGATCTTAAATAATCTTAAATTCTGTTATGATTACGATAATTCAAATGTGCAATTTGGTGTTATCAGGAGGGTGTGTATGTTCACGGTGTGTTCTTGGACGGTGCGGGCTGGGACCGTCGCAATGGCCGCCTCTGCGAGTCTACGCTTAAAGTACTTTACGCCCCGTTGCCTGTGATCCACGTTTACGCCATAAATTCTACAGCACCGAAGGACCCAAAACTGTACCAGGTAAGCTTTCTACATTTGCAGGGATATATTTTTAAAGGTAGCCTTTTTGAAGGGCAAATATTTTATCACTTTGGCTACAATATTTTTCTTTCTAAATTCTAGTGTCCTGTTTACAAGAAACCGTGCCGAACCGACTTGACATTTATCACACCTCTATGGCTACCCACGATTAAGAACCCGGATCATTGGATCCTTAGAGGAGTCGCCATCTTGTGCGATATCAAGTAAATCGACGGCTGTTACTCGGTCAAGGAAACACAATACGGCTGAACAGCCAATCACGCACATCTGCGGCTTGTGTTTTAATACGATATCTTTTCGACTTTTAGTTTTACTTGTTAATCTAGTCTGGCTTAATTTTAATTATACTGTGATTTTTATTTATAAATAAAAGATTTTGTCTTTGTATTATGATTTTTATTTTAAATACTCGAAGCAGAGACCTGTCGCATTTTATTAACAAGAGTTTGTTTCTCGAACCATGTACAAACCTTTTAGACCAAGATCCCACGACGTTTTTATCTTCGTAATTGTATAAAACCTGCAAGTTCCCCTGTTTACGTGCCCTATATAGGTAAAGATAATCGGCTACGGAGTTTGGGTAGCGGTTGGTTCCGGAGATATCAGCCAGCAAAGTTGGAAAAATTACCTTAACCTTACTTACATTATAGTATAAAGGTCTATTTTTAACCGACTTCCGACAGAAGGAGGTTATTACATATTTTGTTCGTGACAATTTTAGAAGTCTCGTCCTCCATTGACGGACACTTTGGGCGGTTTCTTCCCTCAGTCAGACACGGAAAACTCTAATAATAATAAGATCCTACAATAAAATAGATAGCACAAGAATGATAAGACACGGAAGTCTGAATACAATGTACATCCGTATCTTTGCTAATTATATTTAGTAGGTGATAATTTTTATGAAGGTTTGGCGTGTCAGTCTGAGGAAAGCAACCTTCTAAAGTCTCCGTCAATAGAGGAGGAGACTTGTAAAATTCTCCCGAACAATATATATAAAAATAAAGCTTTATACTTTAACTTAAATAAGGTCCCATTTAAGTTAAAGTATGATATCTCCCGAAACAACCGCAACCAAAACTACATAGTCGGTGGATATCTTCACCTGTATAGGGTACGTAAATAGAGAAACTTCCAAGTGTTATACTATAACGAAGGTCTGGCGATCGGTTAAGACGGGGGCATTTGGCTGTCTGGTTGATGTTTGTTTTATTTTAGATACTTACGCCCGGTTTCTGAAAGGCTTGTCAAAGTATCGACCACGTAACACGATTGTTAATTTAACAGCGCTGTCAAATGAACTTGGGTTTCTGAAAGGCCGGTTAGAACAAAATTAACTATACTCCGGCCCAAGGAATTTGCATACTAAGTATGCAACGTCCTTGAGACTGAAATATTTGGTAACCTTTTAAAAAGTAGAACGTTCACTCTATATACGCTAAACAAGGAATATAAGAAACTTTTTAAGCTATTTTGTAAAATATAAAAAAGTGTGTTTGAAAATTCGAACTTAGAAGCAAGTTGAAAAACGTCACATTTCATTATTATTCAATTTACGCCATTGCTAGTTCTTAGTTACATAATTTATTTCTGTAATTGTTATTTAGTACAAAAGCGTAAAGATAATTTAAGATACTATGTCTGATGATGTTGATAAACCTACTCCTGTGAATGCGGAAACGGTTGATGGTGCACAAGCATCCGGAGATGGCGTACTGAAGCTGGATGACGTCGAACACACAGCTGTTAAAATAGACGAAATCTCAAAGAAATATTCAATAGAGCGACGTCCTACACTCGAGGCTGACGATAGTGATGAGGAGCGAGTAGTCGTGGACCGTACTGCTCTTGAAGCCATTTTGGATGTCAGTTCAAGACTGAGGGATATTCAGAAAAAGAGTAGAGTGTCGATGAGCACTCTGGCTATAGGCCACGAGTCTTATAAAGACAAGCAAGTAAATTTTGATAATTAGCAATAATATTGTTTTATTTTACTTTATGCACCATTCACACACATCGTTTTTTCTAGGCAAAAGCTAAAGAAGCTCGTAGTTCACGAGTGGGAAGCATAAAAACACAGCACAGATTTTTGCTGGAAAATGGTGCCTCTATAATAAACAAGAGTATAGAATACGTAATGGTAATTCATGTCTAAAGTTTTATTTAAAACTTAGAAATTTTATATAACGGAATATAGCGGCAGTCCAAAGATCAGATCTAGGTTCGAAAGCCATATTAGAATTTTAAAATTGTTTTTTTGTACATTCTTGAAATGACCAAATAAATAACCTCAGTGACTAAACAAGCAATTCTGCAAAAGTTCATAGTAGAATATAAGCGACAGCAGCATTTATGCATTACAAACGATTAATATTCTTACAGGATGGCGTGTATGATGCAGACGTTCACATCGATATATTGGATAGTGCTGTCGCTGAGGGCGGCAGAAATTGTATTGTTTTGTGTGACGCTCTGCTGCCACCTTTAAAAATGGGTAGATACGGTTAAAATATCGCGCAGTTACCTAAGTAGATATTGTCATAGGCATTTCGTTTTTGCTCGACTGACGAGAGTGATGTTTTGGATGTGTATGCATGTGTGTGCCAAGTATATGTACGTTTACGTAAATAACCATTCCATTGGATCCGCTCGTAGCCTAATCGCCTTGATCAAGGTATCGTTGGATTCCTATTCTTTGGAATTTTAAATAGGTAAAGCGACCAACTTTTTGAATTAAATTAATTAAGTCTGTGGGTTATACATACTGATGAATATTTTTCCTGAACTAGAGTCTGGTCGGTTTGTACCAAATCAAAAGACATGGATGGAGAGAACATATTTATCTGATACATCGACAATACCGGTGCAGGGCCGATGCCTAGCCATGTACAGAATCAAGAACAAAGCTATCGATATGAAAAATGTTTCAGAAGTAAATCTATTTTACAACTTACTTTATGATTTAATTTGTGATAGGATTAAATTAAAAATTATCTAATAATGACGTTATCATTATTCGAAAGAAATTTGAATTCTTTGACCGATGAGGACTTAAACACCGTTTTAACATAACATTAAATTATTAACCTTTTTAGGAATATTTTCTGGTATATTTCGACATAACTTCAGAAAAAGACAACGTGGTATCTGGAATATATAAAACAATGAAGCAAGTGTACGTACCAGCGTTAAAGGAATGTCAAGCTTGGGGTGATCTCAACCCCCCTAACCCAAGAAGCGCAGATATCATTTCGTCGTACATTTCCAAGTTTATGTTGTTTATTGATTACCTTGCAAGTAAGGTCTACTTTTTTAATGGTTTATAAAAATGTCCTGAAGAAATATTTTAATATAAAATTTCTGTAAGTGTTTCTCGGTGGATCTCTGTGTAGCTTAAATTCATTTTTTTAAGAAACGAAAATTGATCTGGACTGCTGTACGATATTTAAAATAAACTATATGTTATATGAAGATGAACTGTCTGATCAAGAGAAGATGAAGCGTGCTATTACAAATACTAAAGTATTGGAAGAAATCTGCAAATTCGTCAAGCAATGGATGAAACAAATCACGATGGTAAAATAATCATTGGACTAAAAGTTTAAAGGCATTTAGCGCGAAAAAGTATTTCATTTTTTGGTCCCGTGATATCGTTCAGCTCGTATTTGAGTTTTATAATTATCATTACCGTCGCACTTTAAATCCCAGGTATTGGTACAAAGTCAGCAGCTACGTCGTGAGCCATCCAACATCGGTCCACTCGCTGAGCTGGACTATTGGCGGCGTCAGCTCACCACGTTTACATCGATTATAGAGCATATCAAAAGTGAAGCATGTCAGATGTATATACATACACTTATCAGAGCCAAATCTAAGCTTATGAAGGTAATTTTAACAATTTTGGTAAACCATCGTTAACTTATGCTTCATATATCAAGATTCGTCATATAATTGGCATAAATTCGTTTTAGAAATGGCGTTTACTGGATAATCAAGTTACGGATTATTATAACGAAGCAAATGATAATGTGAAGTATTTGTATGCTTTGGAAAAATACTGTGAACCTCTATATAGGTAATGTTCATCAATTATCAACTAGAAGTTCAGAATGTTTTTTTTTCATATTATAAAGTGGCAAACGAGCAAGCGGGCACCTGGATTCGCTAATATAGCGAAGCGACTGCTGCCCTTAATCTTCTGAGAAGGAGACGCACAGTAAGGAGATAATTACTCTTCCTATGCATCGCCTCCGCCGCCAAATACACTTCCCTTTTCCATTATTTTCCTTATAAGAAAAGGATAGGAAGGGAAGTGGACTCAAATTAGGCCTTCGGCACACTCGTCAGCCGAAACACGGAATTCCTTCCATTCCACGCCTGTCTTCTGTGTGGTCGTGGTACTTCACGGGCCTATTCGTGCGAAGAAGTTAAAGAGGGCTCTATTTTTTTTTTATGTATATGAGAAGGGGGCAAGCGAGCAGCGGATCGCCTAAGTTAGGTAATCCGACGCCCACGGACACCTGCAACGCCAGACGAACCGCAGATGTGTTGCCGGCCTTTGAAAATACTATCACTGGTATCTCGAAAAACTTTATCGCTATTTCTGGTTGTGATTAGATGTGACCCCGTGACGATGCACCACCACATACCCGGCTTGTTATACACAGTTCGAATGATTTTCGCAACTTCTCGTTATTATAATACCACAAAGCAGATATCAACACTTCTGGTCAAAGTTACCAATCAGATTCTCAACATGTGCATGGACTTTTTGACTAGAAAAGGTTTCAAGACTATCTGGAATCAGGATAAACTAAGGTTTATGAAGAAAGCGAGGGTATTGTTTTTTTGTATTAAAGATTTAAGTAGTACTAGTAATTGGACTAAACGTGGATTAATTCAGAAAAAGATAATAGAGACGACGAGAGACTAATTTTTCGGTAATAAATAAAAATAAATACAGTATACACCTTTTTTCAGCTATGTCTAAGTCTATACAGCTTCTATCGTGAATGTTACGACGAGACGCAGAAGGAGATGATGGCGGCAGCGGATGAGAGGCCATTCGATTGTTCAGAAATGTACATCTTCGGAAAGTTTGAGACATTCCAAAAGCGACTTTTAAAAGTAATACATTTATTTGATAATATCATAACAAATAGCGATCATTTAAGAATATAGTTAAGGGTGATGAATGAGTATATTCTATCATAATGTATTATACTAAGTATAAAAATTGATGTTGTTTGCAGATAATAGATTTATTTCAAACCTACATTACGTATTATGTTTTAAATAAAAGTACTTTAGAAGGTATTGAAGAGTATGCGGCAAATTTTAACAAGCTTTTTAAATCAATATCAACCAAAACATACGATGCTTTAGATCACAGGTACGACCCAATTTTTAAAACTAAATATATGTTGGATTGGTTACCAAGTAATTTTGCTATGGTTTGTTTTTAAGGCGACCAGATTTTGATAAAGACTACAAGACTTATAAGGACGCTGTGGCTAATCAGGAACTGTTGTTGGAGAATTTTATGATTCATGTAAGTTAAAATACTAATTGGACTTAAACAACAAATAACTTGTGTTAAAACACGGTTTGTTATCGAGGTAACTTTATGAAAAGTGTGAAAAGAATAAGGTTTAACTATTATATTTAATATTCAATCCGCCGTTAGGTGTAAATAACATCCATTTAAATAAAATGTATAATTTCATTAGAGGGGTGGTATTATATTCTTTAGTTGCTTACGAAAAAAATAATCTTTCAGAGTGTGGTCCTATGTCCAAGAACAGAAATTGCTTTAAGTTTATTAAAGCGTTTTGAGAAGTTAAAGCTCGACTGCTTATATCTGGAAGATCAGTATTACGATTTGATAGGGAACTTCACGGCGGAGATTGAAAACATTCGTGACAGGTGAATTGCGAGAACATTTTGTTGTAGAGAATATTAACAATTTTACTTAATTATCTCTGTCTCGTACTATCTCTGCCGAGTTAGTATCCTTTTATGTCAGGGAAATACCCATATACTTGAAGCAACGGGGGCAAGAGCTGATTGTGTCCAACTTGCACTGATAAAAACCCTCCTAGTGTCCTTACGCGTATGTTGGCAGGTCTACGTGGGCTTTTCTTATCCTATCCTAGACACTAGTCTCTTCTACGTCCTTATTACCCTTATTTCATTTTACTTCAATTTCTTTTCAAATAATTACATTTAAGGTATAACGAAGAAAGAGAAAATCCTGAATTACCGAGAAATATGCCGCCCGTGTCTGGTAGAATCATATGGATAAGATTCTATAATAAAAACATTAAGCTACCTATGGAAGAGTTTAAACTGCATCACGAAGTTATAACTCATATGGTAAAGTAGTTTCACTGTCACTTACGTGTATAAAATTCTGCAATTTTTCGTTCTAGTTAGCTACATTAAAATGCCTTTTAATATCTAATACCAAACAATATTTAGTACGGCAATTAATTATCTATATTTTTTTAGAATACTCAACGATGTATCAAACTCTATAACGTTATGAGAATCGTTTTTACTGAATTTGAATTAATTTATCATAGTGCTTGGTATGAAAATGTAGGACAGGTAATTATTAAAACTTTAAATGTAATTCTTTATTATTATCAATTACTAATCACGTATTGAGAAAGTTAACTTTGTTTTTTGTAAATATAAAATACAGTATCCTAAATGATAGCATATGTTGGATTTTGCTTGATTAACAGGTGAAGTTAGGTTTGATTGCGCCCTTGCTGATTCGTCACCCGGTCACCAATTTGTACGTTGTAAATTTTAACATTTACATACCGGAGTGTATCAGGGAGGTTGAATATATGTGGCAGTTGGGTTTAAGTAAGTTCACAAACATTTTAGTATAGTGCTTCAGTAAGAGTATATATGAGTCGTTGAGTGTTTTCTAAGACACCCTTAGGGAAGTTTTATGATACTTAATCTATTTTATGGGAGACCACTTACAAACGTAGAGTTGCAAATAAATAAACGTTGTTTGCAAAAAATTGTAAATAACTTCGCGTAAGTATTCGTTTTTGGTTATGTTTAATTTGTCACTCTAATATTTGTATCTAATATTTTAGGTGTACCGGACGCGGCTCAAATAGTGGCATATTGTAAAAACAGAATTTTTTTCAACTTTGAACGTATAAAATCGTTAGTGGACAGGAATAATAAAATAAGAAGGCTAGTTTAATTCCTAAGCATTATTTTGTTCATAATTAATTAGTATACTGTAATAGTTGTGAACTAAAAACCCACATATTTATAGGAGTATGCCCAAATTATATTTACCTCTATTACGAGCGCAACTTATTAAAATGGAAAAATCTTTTCAACCTGGACTTTCAACTATAACATGGACTTCGTTAGAGATACCAGCGTACTGTGACAACATATGCGACGTTATGGATGAAGTAGACTTGTTCGTTAAAGAGGTAATCATTATCTGTATTAGTAGATTTAGTAAGGACGGATTCTAAAATTATAATAAAATCACAGACGGCATTTTTACTTTATCCTGATAAGGAATTAGTAAGCAGATAAAACGTAGATTCGAGAAGATATTTCACTCTTGAACCTAACCAGTAGTAGCAACAGTAATCTCGATATCTGTACAATTGTTTTGAGATCTCAGCCATAAAATGTTGATGATCCTTTTAATTCAATGAAATTGTAAAATTTACAGGTTACAGACTTGAAAGAGGCTCGTATAGATGAAATAATGAAATCGATAGCGACAACATTGTTAGTTTATTTACCAGATAACGCGGTAGATCCTAACATATTTTATGAGGAAAATTTAGTAAGACGTGATGAAATTGGTAAGATATTGTTTTAACTATGATATTTACGTATATTTCATTATTCGTATACGATGATGACGATGATAAACGTTGAACCTTGCTAGCTTCGCGAGAGCAATCAGAGGAAGCTAGCAAATTCGTTCTTAGTTTAGAAGGTCCCGTCACACGGTGAACAATACAATCGGTCTAAGAAATCGTAGCTTTAGGTCACTATAGGAAAGCTCAGATGCAGATTTACTACTCAGATTATTTTCAGCAAGGTTTACTTGTATATGATACATATTTAGTGACAGCAGGTAAAATAATTATACTTTTTATTATTTCTAGCGCAAAGTCTCCAGCAGAAGTCATGGAACGCAGAATTAGCTGTTATAGAACTTATCAACAAATTCTTGGGTAGTGTGCCTTCAAAGAATATCAAAGATTTAAAAGATAAATGGTAACAAAACTGAAAATAAATATTTCACACTTTAGAAAGTTAGATTATTAAATTTTTGATTTGATTCACACTATTCTAGAATTCGTATTAAATTTGTCACTAATGTAGGTACATAGATTGTAACAAAATTCCAGGTTGGATCCCGAAAAAGGATTGAAACTTGTAACATCAGCTACTAGGGTTTTCCCTGAAAATGCCGGTAAGTTTTTCTAACAACTCTAAAAATGCATAAAGGATATCAGATTTTTAATAATTCATAATTGTGGTCATACAGCTTTCTTAGAGATTGAAAACCCAGACCGTTTTGAGGTGAATCCTACTCTCAACGAGTGCAATGAATTGTTCGCTTATTTCTCAACTAAATGCTTGGAAGCACTAATCAAGTGTACAAGACAAAGTCTCGATGTATTGAGGAAACGCGCTTCAGTCTCTAGGTATTGTTACTTTTGAATGATTCATATTGTAAATACTTAGCGTACGAGTAATAAATGATAACTAATATAAAATAGGGTTCACTTTTCGATAATTTCTTATTCTAATTGAATCCATTCCCTTTCTAGTTTTTTGACGATGACCACCGATCCGGAGGAGCAAAAGAAATTAAAGCCATTAATGTTAACGATGATGTATCTGCAAATACCGCGTGTTCTGATCAAACCAACTTTAGAGGAAATTCAATCTGCGTTTTCACAAGTAATGATTTATTTATCTCGATTAAATTATAATCATGACTATGGAATACTAGTTGTCAAATACAACTACAACTTGTTGTAGGTCGTTTTAAACTGTATCATGGACATACACCGTAATGTGTACATGTGGGGCCAACAAGATCAAATTAACAAGATAAAATCGGCAGGCGCTTCGTTGACAGTTACAAGAAGCATAAGCGGTAATTAATAACAACTTTCATACAAAACATACACAACATATAAAAAAATATAAAATAAAGGAAGAAAAGATTAACTTTAGGATATCAACTTTACTTATGGTATAACATTTTATGTAGATTGACATTATCAGTGTTGGATATGGTTAAATTTGTGATCTGTGCTATGTTTTAGTCTCATTTATTATAACTAGGTTCTAGGTCTGGATCAAGTTTAGGTGGGATAAGGAGCTACTTCCGAATGGTATCTGAGCACAAAGACATCGTGAGAGCGGTGATGGCACTGCAAGGAATGATGTACATGTACAAACCAGATATTGAAAAGTTGTTACAAGTAATATTACTTTTTATTTAGTTGTATGGAATTTGCTGCATCCCTATAGTAAACTCTGACAAGTATTATACTTGTGATACCAGTAAAAATAAAAACTAAATAAACGATAGAGTAATAAAAGTTAAGCGATGTGCTTTTCTATCCTTTGAGATTATATTATGGTAAAAATCAAACTTTGTAACTAAATTTCAGGGCTATAATAGATTTGATCATCTGTGGGCAGAGGATAGAGTTCAGCAAGTGCAAAGTTTCGTTGATTCTAATCCTCTCAACGTTATTATAAGAGATATGCTAAAGAAGTATGAATCGCAAACAGAGGAAGTTGTTAATTTACCTGAGAGACATATCATAGGCTCAATTCAACTTGACACCGGTATTGATTTAAAATAATTTGACTAGAAAACATTTAGAATAAAGTGTTTATTATTTTTAATTATAAGATCCCTGTTTATGTTGTATGCAAGGAAAAATTATGTAAATAAAATGATAGTTTATACCCTCGTCTGTACCGATCGCCAGACCTTCGTTAAAGTATAACACTTGGAAGTTTCTCTGTTTACGTACCCTATACAGGTGAAAATAACCACCAACTATGGAGTTTTGGTTGCGGTTGGTTCGGGAGATATCAGTTAGCAAAGTTTGAAAAAATGGGACCTTATTTAAGTTAAAGTATAAAGGTCTATTTTTATATATGTTGTTCTGGAGAATTTTATAAGTCCTCCTCCTCCATTGACGGAGACTTTGGAAGATTGCTTTCCTCAGACTGACTTGCCAAACCTTCATAAAATGATCTCGTACAGGTTAGTAGTTAGCAAAGATACGGACGTACATTCAATTCAGACTTTATTTATTTTTAGTAGGCGCTTATTATTATTAGGGTTTTTCGTGTCTGGCTGAGGGAAGCAACCGTCCAAAATGTCCGACAATGGAGGAGGAGACTTTTAAAATTCTCAGTAGCAACATATATAAAAATAGACCTAAATTTAATGTAAGTAAGGTTAAGGTAATTTTTCCAACTTTCCTGGCTGATATTTCCGAAACCAAAAGCTACCCAAACTCTGTACCCGGTGGTTATCTTTATCTATACAGGGCAAGTAAACAGGGAAACTTGCAGGTTTTATACTATTACGAAGATAAAAACGTCGCGGGATCTTGGTCTATTAGTTAAATGCTGTTATAATTTTAGATAACCTTAAACTGGCCCTACACGTTGAGTCTGTTGAGTGGAAACGAATTTTAGGAAAGTTGTTAAGTCAGTCGTACAGAGAAAGAGTTCTTAATTTGATGCAATTTATCAAAGACCGCATGAAGACAATGAGCAAGAAAATAAAGGACTTGGATGACGTCAGAGTTGCTATGTTATGTCTTGAGTTAATACGAACGGAGTTTATTGGGTAAGGGAACATTATTAGGTATTTGTTAAAATGAAAGCAGTGGCTGGCACTACTCCGACCAAATTGTAGATTTTTCACTGTCTATTATCTGTATTTGGAACTAATAGTATTGCGATAATTCGAATAATAAAAATATACTTTATTCCCGTTTTAGGATGGATATGGAGTTAGATTTAATTGAAGAAAGTTATGCAACTTTCAGTCAATTTGATATTGACATCCCCAAGGACGATGCGGACATGGTGTACGGTCTGCGTTACGCATTTCAAAATATGCTCATTACTGTAAGACTATGAATTCAAAGTAATCTTTGTTTTATATAGCAATGTAAAATAGGAGCATTTACAATGGGTACAATTTAAAATATGACTACTTATATATGAATAACTAAGTGGATTCGTTTATCCGAATTATCACGCTTTAAATATACCGATATTTGACTTTCTGCAGCAATTATGGTCGTTTAATTAATACTTAACAATTTGTTGAGTGTAAGTCTCCGACCATTAAGCAATTCACAGTGGGGCATTGGGTTTAATTTGTTTTAGTCGCAACAAGTTCAGCAAAGGATAGTGGATATGCAAGGCCCGCTGCAAATGGAGCTGACAGAAGGCGTGGACACGTTCCTCACTGATGTGACGAAATTCGATGCGGACTACGACTCCTTCGGTCCTATGACTCCAGGCTTATCTGCTAGGGACGCTAGCGATAGGTTAATAAATTCAACATTACACATACTTTAATATGCAAGTTTATCTATTTAGTCATAGTTAAATACGATTTTTATTAACGTCGTAACAAGTACGTTGTTGTTGGCAGTGTTGGAATTTCATCCGGATAAAAATTCAAAATGGATAAATACCCATAATTTCTATCTTTACCAAAAACGTGGATAAAAACTATCTATCATTTCATAGATGTAATTAACATAAAAATGTTTTTTTTTTATGAATAAACCGGATTGGAATAAAAGAATAACAAAAATAAAATTATATCAAACATGCTTTGTTAATCAATTTAATGAATGCAAAATTATTTGGTACTTCCGTGTATGTATAGGTCTACCTGGATCTGATGGCAAAAAGGGAAAAAAGAATTGACGATAGCAATACTGGGGAAATTGGAGTAAAACGTTTCGATACTTTGTTTTCATAATCCAACGGGTTTTTAACCGTTTCGGATAAAAACTCGAGTTAGTATCTTTTAGGTTTTATCATCTGCCCATCAATAGTTGTTGGGTATCGGATTAAATGTTTATAATAATTGTTCATATGATTTATCGCTAGTTACTTATAAATAATAGCTATCCGTCCAACCATACACCCATCCATCGTAACTTTCGATTCTATGATATTAGTAAGAGTAAGTTTTAAAATGAAACTTCTAGGGTCATACTGTTCCAATCGCGATTTGACGAGTTATGGCGGCGATTCGACATGTATTCCAGTGGAGAAAAGTTATTTGGTATGGAAGTGAAGGATTATCCTATTCTCCACCAGAAGAAGAAAGAATTCAATTTACTGAGCAAATTGTAAGATTAATTTATTCTTTGTGGATACATTTTTAAGAAAGCTTTGTTACCTAAGTTTTGTAGCATTGAAACTTAATGTTAATTATGATTTTATATTTGGAAGCAATGTTAGGTACGTAAAAAGGTGACACCTTAAACTTTAATATTCTATTCTTTATTTTACAGGTACAGCCTATATCTAGCTGTGATGAATTCAATTGATGGTTGGATGGAAACTCCGTGGGTCGAAATTGATATTGAAGTAATTGTGGCACAATTGTCCGAGTTTGATTTAAGGTAACAAATGTACGATGTTTTACAATAACTAGGAAGTTTAAGAAAATTGGATACTTTTACGGATCCAGCGTTCTTCATAAAAACAGTGTATTCCTTTTGAAGGAAGGCCGGCGGATGTCCTTGGGCATAGTGTCAATTAATACTTCTGGTGATTGCTGTCCTATGGCCCCTTCTATAAAAAAGGTTAAGTGCTTATATTCACTTGGTGACTGTACTACTAATGTTTCTAATTTTAGATGTCGCAAATTGCCGAGAGGTATGAAAGACTGGCCAGCGTTTATTGATTTGAAAAATAAAATTGACGATTTTAATCAAACGTGCCCGTTATTGGAGCTGATGGCTGATAAATCTATGAAGGAGAGGCATTGGAAGCGACTAGAAGATCTAATGCGTTAGTAGACGTAAATTATAAAAGCTTGATTTGCTATGTTTGAAAATTCAGATGCTTAGAATTTTGATATTCTATTTTAGTTCTATGTGTGTTGACTTTTATTTTAGACTTTTATTAACTGACTTCTCAATAATTCCATATATTAGGTTGTGTTTTGGATGTGGAGTCACCAACATTTACGTTAGCGAATGTAATGGAAGCACCATTGTTACAGAATAAAGAAGATGTTGAGGTAATATTAGCATCTTTGAGACTTACAACTAAAATTTAAAGTGAAAGTGGTCTATGGAGAAAATTCGTTAAAAATAAATTCAAAAATCTTTTTTTCCATTTCTTAGGACATCTGTATAAGCGCTGTAAAAGAAAAGGATATTGAAGCCAAACTGAAGCAGGTAGTTTCAGATTGGGCAGTCGTTGATCTAACATTTGCTAACTTCAAGAACAGAGGTGAACTTCTCATCAAGCCGCAAGATACTCTTGATATTATAACAATGCTTGAAGACACTATGATGATTCTCAACTCTTTAGCATCAAATAGGTGACTGAAATATTTTCTTTAGTTAAATTATTTTACATTACAAAACTTAAAACTCAAATTTATTTCTAAAAAAATATATTACAATTAGTTACTAATTAATAATTCAAGGTACAATGCCCCGTTCAAGAAAGACATTATGCTGTGGATAAATAAGTTAATTACTACAACAGAAATCTTGGAGAAATGGTTGTTAGTGCAGAATTTATGGATGTACTTGGAAGCTGTATTTGTTGGAGGCGACATTGCTAAGCAGTTGCCTGCTGAAGCTAAGAGATTTGGTGTAAGATAAACAATGTTCTTTTTCTCTTAAATTAGTTTTTTTGCTCTTTTCACTGAAATTCCTTTTGGTTCTCTTTTGGTAGAAGAGCAATGATGATATAATTTTGACGTAATTTTTTACTTTGCAAGTATTTGGGCCATAGTATCATTTTTTTACCATTTTCCTTATTTGGGTTTATATCCTATTGTGTACCAATATCCATTGGACTTGTTGTTTTTAAGATAATCGACAAAACTTACGTAAAGATAATGTATC
>QDHC01005028.1:1796494-1811509 GCA_013186455.1 Papilio dardanus tibullus | reverse complement strand
GACAAACATAAAAAGCGTTATTGTTTTATATAATAGTGTAGATGTACATGTAGAAAATCACATCATATATTAAAATTATTCTTATTTGTATGTATCACATAAAGGTTAATCCATTATAATTTTTTGCCAATTTTACGACCGTATGATTTGTATAATGAGGATCACGTAGCGAGCAAGGAAGTGGTATCTTCCGCCGGACGAAGGAGACATTATGTTAGAGATTACTTAACTTTGTATGTCATATTTAACTGTTTTATACCGGCGTAATGCACTTAACATTATTAGCTTTTCAAGTTGATTGTATTTGGAAAATTCTTTAATAGTTTAGAACACAATAATAACAGTAATTTACAGTAGATTTAAGAAATAATCGTAGTACAAAGAAATCAGTTCGTTTAGTCAATCGGTGTAGTTTAATGTTATGAAAACAGATTTAGTATTGTTGGCAACATCTGTGATACATTTTGCAATAACGTTCTAATAACAAGTATAATAATTTAGGGAGAGTGTCAAACCTCTGTCCCTACAGCGGGAACCCCTCAATGTTGGTAACGGTTTGTGAAAGTGGCTGAGAATATATCGTTACATATTATGCTATGTTATATTCGTACTATTCTTAACGTGACCAGACGTCCCGTTTTATTGTCACGAGTACCGGTAGCCCCTAAATTGCTCCGCTTTCTGGTACCGCGCGAAAATGTGATTAATTAAATCTTAACCTATCGTGACATCCCAATATTTTGAACTTTTTATGAAGCTTTGTCTCTGTACACTTTATCTACTCGTGTGACAATAGCGAGAACTCGAAAGTGGCAAAATGTGATCGCTCACACGTTGTTGAATAATTCGGCATCTTTGGTTTGCCCAGTTTACGATATATGTGTTTTTTTAGTCTGCAAATGCCTTATTATTCTAAATTTTTCGAAATTTAAAACTTTAAAAAAAGTATTTTTCTTCTACATTCCTAAAAAAATAATTCAATGTCCCGTTTGGTTACAAGTCAGACGATTAGAGCTATCTAATTGATGTATTTGCGGTTTTATTATTTCTCATTATATGCACGTTCTCGGCTTGTCTACGGTTAGGAAACTAAGTTGTTAAAATACATTCATGAAAACTTGATTATTTCATAAGTTACAAGATGAGCGTTTTTTTATTATAGTCTAGGAGTTTACGTTATGCGTGCGCGTAAGTGTTACTTACGCGGGTCCAGTAATTATTGCCTATACATCGCATGGCCTCTTGTCCGTACATGCGGTCAGACAACATTCCTACTCTATTAGTAGGTTCGCATATAAATAACGTTTGAGATTGAGCGATTTTTACAAAGGACACATAAAGCTAATAGGAGCTTTAAGTTAATTGTGTTTAAGAAACTAAAATCACATATTATATTGAGTACTTTTCATTGACCTTAAACTTTCATGATTTACTAACATACTGATCGTAAACGGGATTCGGACATGGACACGGTCAGCCCGTGACCATGGCGCATGCAACTGTGCCGAAATATCGGTAGCTCAATCAGCTATATCGTGGTAACAATCCCGTTTCTTACGAACAATATGTTACTGTTCATTGATTATGACTTCAGGTTGTTTAAATGATTTCTCAATAAATGACGAATTATAAAAGATAATTTACTTTGTGCATATTGTTAGAAAACCATTCTATGCACATGTGACATGAGAACCTTACTATCAATGCTCCCCATCATTTTGTATTCCATTAAACAGTGTTTAAATGTCCAGTATAACGTGGAGCTGACTGAGGTTACGGTGTATGTAATTGCATAATTCAAATTGTCGTGCCTACTCTATGCATGCACAAGATTTCTAGATTACTCCACACTTAAGATTCCTAGCGGACAAGCAGTCCCCCGACGTACCTTCACTCGATTTGTTTACGCACTTTGTAATTACGTTTTTTTCTTAACGGCGCCAGCTCGGAGACACGTAATACGATAGCTTGAGGGCGTAGCTACCGGAAAAGTTCACTGTATTGACTTTGATAGAGATATTGATGCTTAGAGCTATTTAGAAATTACTCCACTCTTAATAAATAAATGATAACGCTGAGAAGTCTATCAATGCCTTTTTTCAATTAACGCGGATTAATAATATATCTGATTATTGTTGTTCTTTAATATATGAGTTCATTCAATAATCAAAAAAGTAAAAAAAAAAAATACTATGTAATTATTAACCCTTAATAACCCAGAGTATCAATCTTGATACCAATCTTTTAAACCAAATGTTCACATTACTATTAGTTTTTTTTATAGGTTCGCTGTACGTATTTTACTGTTGTATAATATTCTTTCCAACGAAATTTAAAAAAAAATCACTTTCGTAAATCAGGCATTTAAGGGTTAAATATTAACTGCTAATTTGTTTGGAGTGTTTCAGTTGCTAATTAGAGGGAAGTTCTGAATAAACACTAGCTTTGTTTATACTTAGAAAGTGGGCATATGCTAGGTCCTTTCAAGGGCCGTTGACTTGTTAGGCGTGTTAACGAATGTGAGTGATTCTTTACTAATGACGAACTCACGACTAACATAATACTTGTCAGGATTTGTCTCCAAGAAGTCGAACAAAAAAAGTGTTTTTCCTAAGAATAACGCAGTCGCCGGTTGTTGCAAGATTATTTCAAACACGACAGTTTAGCGTTTACTTGTCCTGTGCAATTGACGTTTAATAGGAAAGCTGCCCGGATGGCGACCGCTTTGAAGACGAGTTAGATAGCGAAAAGCTTTAGACATTTGAATAATGTATTTTTTATTCTTTAGAGTAAACAGTTATGGAGTTACCTAATTTGTCTTTTTCTTTCTACAGCAGTAAAATTATATTAATTATTATAGAGATGCTGTGTAGTTAGAAATTAGATAACATATATCGGTGCCGAGAAATCGTTCGTACGTTTTATACAAGAAAGTATATTTTCTTATGAATCAAATCCGCACTGAAAGTGTTCTTTGACAAAATTGATACTTACTTGAATTAGTATAATCAACTGGGTATTTTCTAATGAACTACCTCAATTAGTTCCAGCTGCCGAGATCCACTATCACAATCTTGGTTTACATTCCCCGACGGTGCGTATTCCGAGGAAATTCCCGTCTTTTAATGTCCACTTTGTGTAATTAGCTATCGTTAGATATATGACCCTTGAAATGTATTTAAGTATCTTCTAAGTTACACAAACTTTGTTCGCAATGAAATAGGCGGGTCGTTTACTCTATGGCTTCATTAGACCGAGTACGCGGAAAAACGGAGCTTTTGCTCCGACGTAAGGCCGATTTTTGCGTGACATTCTAATCAAACCGTAGTCTAAATTTTAGCAAGATCAGAGGAATATGAAAATTGATTATACTGCAGACCTTAATCGTATTGATAGATATTTTCACAATATTTGTGGCAAATTAGTAAATCATTTTACTCTACAACATTTAATAAAACTGCGTGACCTACAAAAGATAAGTTTTATATTGAGGTATAGAGTATTTAGTTATGAGTAATTTTGACTATAACTCGATCGCAGAAGGTTTCCGACGGCCGCCTGAAGTCACGCGCCCACTTTCGCACGGTTGACAAAAACGATTACATAATAAGTTTAGCAAATATTTTTTTTATTTAAAACAATTAATTTATTAGGTTTTATTTATTTTGAAGATGCATTATACTCGTAAACTGACTTAATCGGGAGGTTAAAGGAAGTGACACATAGGCTATCTAGCTCATTCAACATTTCCGTATCAAACGCGTCTTGGATACGTCGCTTACAAACTGTTGGTTTATTTTGAACCGTTATTAGCGCGTAGTAGGGAACATGTGTTATGTTATTAGTCGTGTTATAGTTATAAATAAGGCACGTGACTCACCTCATGCCAGGAATGCTCATGGAGCGGCTGCGCCGGCGCAGGCCTCGGTTCACTGAAAAATTAAATAACTTATTTGCACATCACGTTTGCGTAGCTTTTTATGCTTTTTCTTCTAGCTCTTTTAAAAACGTTGATTGGGTTTTTTTCGTAACTTTTTATGTCTATTTATGGCATTGTTATTGCGGTTATTTATATCAATACAATTTAGTCTACTATAACGTTGCCTCCTATTTAAAAAATATCACGACAAAGAAATCGAGTCGTAAGTTTTTTCAGAGAGCAATATAACTTTAGAACTAGTGAAAATATGTACTTTAAATATTTAGTAGTAACAAAATGTATGAAAAATCTAAAAGGAAAATAATATCCGTTCAAAGGAACCATAAAAAATCCCTCACGTAGTTTTTGTTTTTATCATAATTTATTGCAGGACAATGGGGTGACGTTGAAAGAGTCGCTAATGCCACTTTCACACGAGGTCAGATTAGTTGGACAAAGACAATATTAATATCAGTAAGTTCATAATTATAACTAGCAGTAAACTTTTGTACTCTACATCTCTTGTCCTGCGCTCGTGGAAAACCCGAGTAATGCTATTAACTCAAATGTCTACTCACGCGAATTGCGTTATTTCTTTGCAAGTAATGGATTTTTATTGTACGAAAAACAAGTTTTTCTTGTCTTTGTACTATGTTTTAGTATTTTACTTTAACCAACATAACATAACATTTAAGTCATCGGCTTGGTTAAATATTGACTATTGTTGAACATGAAATTTAATTTGTGTAACAATTAATTTTTAGCGTTAATTGCACATAGCTCATATTTGTAGTTATTTTCCATGTTCTGTTTACTTTAGCTCTTGGTTTTATGTAAATGTATGACCAATATTTCTTGACATTGCCATACAGTTATTTAAAGTAATATACATATCTTTACGTACGATTCGGAATAATAATTTTATTATTTATAAGGTACTAGCTGTTGTGCGCGACTTCGTCTGCGTGAAATTAAATAATATAACCTAAGCAAAAATACAAAAATACCAAGTTTCTCTCTTTATAATATTAGTATAGATATCTATTATAAAAGAGAGCTTCGGTGGTTCAGGGGTTTAGCTCTTGACTTATAAACTGCAGGTTCCGAGTTGGAATCCCGCCATGTATCAATGTATTTTTCGATTTTCATATGTACATATTTACCCGACTCTCTTACGGTGAAGGAAAACATCGTAATGCAACCTGCACATTCGGCGAAGAAATTCAAAGATATGTATGTAGTCACGCAAAATACGCGCTAGTCATAGAGTTGCGGAAAATGGAGCCCATCATGGGTCGAACTACATTACATTACAAGGTATTACTAAAACTGAAGTACTTAAACATTTATACCAAACTATGCTTAGTAAAAAATATGAACTTAGTAAAACTATATAATTTATTTTATCATTGTTACTTCAAAAAGTTGATTTTTATCAGAAGAGTCAGTGTCTAATTTATATTACAGTTCAAAATTAAAATTCCACTTCCTCGGATATTTCTACACGCGCCTTTGTGTTATTTCTGTTGGAACCCGGAATAGTATTTTAAAGTCAGAAGTTTAAAATGAAAAACTTAACATAAATAAAAAAAATTCTTCAAAAGTAAAAATGAAAGTTTACGTTCTGTATAAATTAAGAATAATCAACTGTACAATAGATAAGCTACTGTCTTTTGTAATAATATTAATTTTATTTTATTTTAGACCACTTTAAATTTAACAAAGTTGCTATCACCACTTATGTTCTTTATAATAAGTGTTCATGACACAGCAAACCTACTTACAAGGCAAGAATGCAAAGATATGAGTCGCATGAAGGGAAACTATGTATTAACAGGATCAACCGCCAGTACATTTACAAATTAATGAATTGTACTTCATTAAAATGTATTAAATTAGCAAATTATATTTAACCTTTGGAAGACAGACTATTTTAAAATTCGTTCAAGGAATCATTTAATTGAATATATAAAAAGTTCTTTATGTTCCAAGTTTGCCGTGTTTACGTTTTTTACCGATAATTGTCTTCGATTCCCAGATTAGTCATTTCATTGTGTCTGTCCGTAGAGCGTGAAACTACACAAGATTGCGTCTTGTAGCTCATCCCTTTGTGAGAATACAATTTATTTTATCTATACTAATATTATAAAGAGATTAACTTTGTATTTTTGTATGTATTGAAATAACTCAAGAACTACTGGACTGATTTCAAAAATTCTTTCGCCATTAGAAAGCTACATTATCCCCGAGTAACATAGGCTATATTATATATTTCCACGCGTACGAAGTCGCGCACAACAGCTAGTTATTCATATTCCAAGTTCATTCTTATAAATGTTTTTTTATTTGTCGTCAAGGGATATTATTCAAATATTAGCAATGAAAAAACAATAGGACTCCGCGGGAAGAGGGACTTTGTATTCACGGTGTGTGCAGCGGTTTGTCTTTTACGTACTTCTTTTGTTTGATTTATAAAATATGTCGGGAATACAGTATGTTACTTTAGCACTTGCGTCATTTATGAGTAATTTCTAACAGGAGTTTCCTCAAAATTTTGATATAATTATTTAATTAGTATAATTTCACATGTAGTAGTAGGTATTCGACCCATGTTGGGCTCCATTTTCCGCAACTCCACGACTAGCGCGTATTTTGCGTGACTTCACACATATCTTTGAATTTCTTCGCTGATATTTCGCATACTTTAGTATTATAATTAACGTTAAGCTTACGTAATTATTAAAACAAAAAATTGTCGGAAAACTTTTGAAGTAGCAAAATATTTTAATTAACAAACAACATATTAAAAATTGCAGTAGAAACTCTCTAAGCGAATGAATCATTTCTAAGCATCGTTAGTCAACTACTAAGACCTACGTAGCCCGGTTGCGTGCTCGCCCGAGACGCCTGCCTACTTGACACGTTTCTGCGAACGTATGTTTACTTTAGTGGCGTGCAGCTCTACATTTATTAAATACATCCAATGCTCACTAGAGTAAGTATGTACCTGTGAAATGTAATGTAATGAAATGACGGCTTCACGTGCCAAGAATATGGCTCTAGCCATTTTCAAAAGATACTATTTACCAGCTCAGATTTTATCTTGCATAAAATATTTGCCAGAAACTTATACTAATAATTTGTGGAGGACATTACTTTAGTTAATTACTATGTTCGGTACAGATGCACCCTTTGTCATCGTCCTAAATGACATTTGAATTTGGCGGAAACCGGGTTAATGTAGGTAGATCGGCCGACGATTTTTATATTTTATTCCCTGCACAAGTTGGTAAATTGGAATACCCCAACGCTCTGGTTGAGCACGGAGCTCGCAGTGTGTCCAAGGAGTGAGGTCTTCGGTTACCAGTCGCCTCCGGAACGTCATCGCGATTGCGCACGGTCAGCGTACAGGGTCGCTATTTCGGTTCGCGATTACGGGAAGCGGTGTATCATTGACTATTGAGCTGAGGATTATTGACTTCAAAGACTCTGATAGAATTACCAGGCACCTGCAGGCGGTGAAATAGGGCATTAAGTTGGTAAATGCCACTTTATCATTTCGTTACAATATTACGCCACCCTTTGTGCATTCGTAGTCAGGGTAGGTTGTGTCACAGGACCTGAATCTGTATTTGTAGTGCACATACTAGCTACTAATACCTATAAAATCTTATTCCTATAATGTCATAATCTAGGTAATTGAACGTTTAAATATAAGACTGTAGCAGGAAAAAGGAAATAATATAAACCAATAAAATATAATGAGTGCATACTTCGGGCAATTTGTCGCATGTACTGTTAAACGCACGATTTACAAGAGAGTGGGCGGCCGGCCGCGGCTGTAGGCGGCCATTGACAAGCGGTGCCCCCAGGGTCCACCTCCTGCCCACACCTCGCTCTTTACGATCTACTACTAAACGAGCCTCAATAAAACTGACGGATCCTACGTATAATGTCGTAACTGCATTTTGGCTAAAATATTTTATTGTGTTTCTCGTAAACCGTCTCACAATGTATACTTATTCATATACCAATCATTTGAATATGTTGTTGATATCATAAGAATTTTAATGGAATATTGATTTAACATTTAACTATCAAAAAATCACATTTTTTCAGTTACGACCATATACGCAGGAACCGTGACTTTAACTGAAACACCTTATCGAAGGCAAACAATGCATACGAAAGCTCATTGAATTTTGGGATTGTATTGCTACAGCTGTTACCTCACGCTAACGGTAACAACCCTATTGTTTATTCCTTTATCCATTGTTTACATTATCTGTGGACAGATAAAGAGGTCATTGACCTACAGCTGATAGGGTCGACGGTGACTTAAAAGTGAAGGCAAGACGGGTCGACTTTAATCGTCAGAAATAGTCGTAAAACAAACTCGATTGACGGCGATCGTTGCGATACTAAAAATCTTTTTCGTCACAAAATTGGATCTTAAAAAGATAATAACATACAAACATTAAATTAAAATGATAAAGAATAAAACGTTCGATATCTTTGTGATTTATGTTTATAGTCTGAGCGTGGTATTTCATAATTACTTCTTAAGATTTATAACGAAATGACCTAGCATAAGCTCTGACCTAAAGCCGGCTATAGACGCTCAGTTTTAACCTCATAGTTTTAACTGTACAGTTCGACTGCAGTTAAAACTGACGTGTGCCGGCAAAACTGAGAACTGTATAGTTCGAGTGCAGTTCAAATTGACGTGTTTCCATCAGTTTTAACTGCACAGCTAAAACTGTACAATTAATAAACTGAACGTCTGTAGCTGGTTTAAGGTTGTATGTGGAACTATGCTTTTATAACATGAAACATTTAGTTTAATGTTTCTAAGTAGAGAAAAATGCGGTCATGTCTAGAAACTCTGTATTATCATAATTCTTCAACAAATTGCAAAATATCGTGATAGTTTTTTTTTAGTCTTCAAATGTTAAAAGGCTATAATTTTTAAAATTATTTTTTCCTTACGATCAAATTTTGCACCTATTAAAAAAAATATATCATAAATGTCACCAAGGATTTTTGTCAAAACGTGTTTTAGGGTTACTCCAAATAATACTACTATCAGAATGCACCATGTTACATTACTATGTTTATATAACACTAGCTGTTGTGCGCGACATTGTCCGCATGGAATTAAATAATGTAGCCTATGTTACTCGGCGATAATGTAGCTTTCTAAAGATGAAAAAAAATTTTGAAATCGGCTCAGTAGTTCTTGGGTTATTTCAATACATACAAAAATACAAAGTTTCTCGCTTTATAATATTTGTGTAGATATAGGTAAAATAAAAAAAGGTTTTATTTTTGGTAACAAGTAGATCTTAACACGATAAATTTATCTGAAACTCGCGTAGTGAGATGTGATTTGTTCCGCGTTTGATATTACAATCTGGCAATTAAAGTAATTATCTTCACACGTCCGTTACGCTTCACGGTTATGGAACAAGTGAAGCTTTTTTTTATAAAAGTATCCAAAACTACATTTACTTTATTGGCATTCCATTCTTGAGTACCGTAACAAAAGGTACAAACATATTTTTATGTAATAATTTTAGTACTAAAATTAGAAAATTAGCTGAATGCCAACAAAAGCGAGCTTGCTGTTTCAATGTACCAATTTGTCATAAAATGCGTTGTACTGGAGTAAACCTAACACATTTTTTTACGAATGTATTCTAAATATGCATTAAAACTTTTCACTTCTATTTATGTTTCAAAACTGCATTAAATAACATTGAATTTTTGATAAATCTCAACTAGAATCTGGTGTATTTGTATTCATAAAAATTCAAGCAAAATCAAGCATTTCGCAGTTGCATGATCGTCGTTCGTGTCAATACACTAAAATGACCGTCCTCGTCCCACCGATTTCTACCTGACCGTTTGCAATGTCAACTAGCACGGAACGTCGTAAAGAAACTGATAAAAATGGGATTTATTCTCAGAGACGTAAATAGATTTTAATTGCTGTCTTTGTATCGTCCAAAACTCTCGGAGCGCGAAGTTGGAACAGACATACATATATTAGCATATCAATTTATCAAAAATATATGTAATTATATGCCATAAATCGCACATAAAAGTGATACGGTATACAGAGAAAGTCTATTAAAACTTTTGGCACGTTTGGATAATGATAACAGAGTAACAATTTAAAGAAAATACATACAGACGAATTGAGAACCTCCTACTTTTGAAAGTCAGTTAGAAATTAGCATTTACAAAAAAGTATTTAACAATATTGTGTTGATATCATAAGTTTTATGATGAGTTCTTTCCAGTACATTATAGTATAATCTAATACATATAATATGCTGTTAATCTGCTTGATCGATGTCCGCAGTAGCGGCTTGCACATGGAACTGTAATTACTAGTGCCTGCTTTCTATAAACTAGCATGATATTATGTTTTAAATCACGGTACATCAAGGCACATCACGGAACATCACATCGATAAAGTGAATACGCGATTAGGTAAGAAAAATCAAGAGATGCAATTACGTTTTAATTAGTGTAAACATCTGACCTTGAATATTCGATCAGAAGTTGGATTGACTTACTAGTATACCCTCATTACAATAATGGTGCACTTAAAATTATTTATTCATCCTTATTTTGTATCCGAACACAACTCTAAAAGTTACTGCAACTGACTCTGAGTGTGGCAATAACCCTAATATGATTTCTGTTTTAACAAAAATATATAAAAATCTAGTGTTTTGTTGCTGCATACATTCTTCAGCAGTACTCATTCTAGAGTCAGAGACTATCGATTTGTATTCTTGTTTCGTATTATGTCACGCTCGAGTTGGTCCGACAAGGAGCGTTGTCAAATGGTGTATAAGTAACGTGACCATTTTTTTGTACTCAAATCGGGACATTGGTTCATCTATTTAGAATGTTTTAAACTTGAGAAACACATTTTTTTAATTATATTGAAAAAGTTACGTTAAACGCATTTGACTAAGAAAACTCTCGAGCTCTCGTCGTCACATGAGTAGATGAGTACAGAAGCTTTATAAAACGTTCATAATTTTGGTGGGGATGTCACGATAGGTAAAGACAAATTACTCACAATTTCACGTGGTTTCAGAAAACGGGACAATTAGGCGTCCCCAAAATTCTTTTAGGGACACCGGAACTCTTGATTATAAAACGGGACAGTCCCGTTCAAATCAGTACGTCTGGTCACGTTATGTATAAGGCAATGGAGCACAATCGTCATGTTTCATTGAGCTTAGGGTACCGTAACCTGATGAGTGTTCATTAACCGATAGGTATTCAGTTACCTAAAAGTATTGCGTGATTCGTTTGTAATAACAAGTTGTTTTCAGTGAAAGTCGCATCGTTACTTAAACGTAATGGGTGCACAAAAAGCAAGCGTTCTCTCAGCGACAAGCGCTCACGATCATCTCGTTGTTATTTCAATAGCAATTAATGTTTAATAATCCACTTACAACCAGTCCGCTTCCGGTATTACGCGTCGCTTGGACTCGAATCGTCTGCTACAAGTTTACAACTTCTCTTCATATATTTCAAATGATCATGAAATATAATGAACTACAAATGAGATAGAGAACCGGTGGCTTAATTTAATACATAATTACTTTTACTGTTGGTTAAGATAAATGGGATAATAAAATATTTTCATGTAATCTATCTATCGATTTAATCCTTTCAAACGTTTATACACAAAAATGTTTTTAACATAAACATTTTCTGAAGAGTATTGATTAACAAACACTTGTATCTTTAAAGTAAGTACAAGAATTTCAAAAACACCGAAAAACAACGTATAGGTATAATTATCAAATGTAATTTATACTATAATTCAATAACCTTGTGTCAGATTATATTTAACACCCACTGTACATTTTTGTATGGCCTCCGCGGTAGAAGACAAATGAGTATAAGATACAGCAATACTGTTATGCATCGTTAAGGACGAATGAATCAGTCACAGATGTTGCTAAAAGCTTCTTGCAAAATCAAATACACTTTGATTACTCACTCATTTGTGGATACATAGTAATTCTTAATAGAAACTGTAATATTAATTAACTCTATAATTTTAATACAGGCTTCCTTTCAATTAACAGAGATGGAATGGAAAAGGGCAATGAAATAGTAAGGTGCCTAAAGCATGGTTCACGCTCCACCTTGCCGCATCAGGTCCAGGCCATGACTGTGTCTATACAAAATATGAGCGTGATCCGTCCGTCACCCGGCTCGGACACGTTCTTACGTTTTGTTTAGAGATACTGATGGTTCTGGCCTGGACGGGACCCGGCTGCACACTTCCCCTTGTAGCTTGAGTCATCTTTTAATGACAAAAGTTAAAACCATTTCTCTGATAGCTATCAACAGTAGCTAGTTATGCGAGAAAACTTAACACTTATTTACAATGTGATCAAAATTGTGGACTTGGATATTAACTTGGTCATTTTAAAGCAAATTTATTAAGTCATAATTTGGAGCGAACTGTGAAAGGACCAATCGTCGACCCTCAGATCGTAAGATAACTCGTCGATCAAGCGAACCGTCATCGCATTTAAGCAACAGAATATTTACTGTTAACGAATCCCTATATCAATAAGTTATTATTTTAATTTTCTGACATAAAGGAACTTCGGAATGTACCGACATTTTTAACTCCTACCCCTCAATTCACAGAAGCGCTTTTTCAACGCGTGCTAAAAAGCGTTGAAATTCAACAAATGCATGTCCATGTTCCTGCGGCGGCGTTAAATCATCGCACTGTGTTGGATTTTAATCGCTGGACGTCAAGAGTCATTTTACATCGATCGTATTAGCGGAGGCGTTTAAAAAAACGCCAACGCCGACGTTAAAAAAACGTCCATTTGAATGGAGGCTTAATTGACTTTAGAGTTATTCGAATTATTCGACACGGTTAATTAAGCATAAGATAAATGTTAAAGATTACATTTTTCAGAAACAAGTTGTATCAGTTATGCAAGTCGGTTCACCGGTCATCATATTAATTAATAAACTGTTCTTTTCATCGGTTCACTTGCTCAAGTTTATGTTTAACATTTGTACAGTATGTAGACCTATTTACGTAATGCAAAACAAACAACAAACCTTCGCGTCGTGTAAGAGAGCGACTCGACATTCGATTCGGAAAAAAGAGCATAATGAACGCGATCACTTGCTAAATAGCAGCCATTAAAAAGGCTAATGATAAAGAAGCCGATCGTCCAACATCGTAAACTAGATTTATTTATTTTATTGCTTTGAACGTTTACATTTTTAATTGTAAACCTTTTGCCTGACTGAGTCGCTTTAGAGTTCATAATGTTTTTCGCCACTACGTCTGCTCCATTATGACCTCCTGTAGCTTAAACAGCTTTAACAATTTTCGAATAGTGCGGTGTTAATAGATTTGTATTCTCCGTAGTGTCTTACTTAATTAACTTGTTACTTATCAGATTGTTGGAATGTAATAAATAGCAAAACTAGCAATTATATCCGAAGGACGAAAAAGGAAACTACCGTAATACGTAATGAAAACAGGATGATGCAAGGACAATGTTTAAGGATGCAAATTCCCTGCCGAAGCACGCTCTCGGTGCGCAGCCAGAATGAATAAGTTGTTAGAACGATTTAAAAGTTATCGCGATGTTTAATCAAATACCGATTATCGATAAGGGACAGGTCAAACCGCAAGCGATGCACCCACTTTATAGCTTTTTAACTCGCTGTAACGGGTTCTGTACAGTTTTAAATTAGATTGCAGATGCGGTTGCGAAACTGACTCTACAAAAACCACATAAGTACGAGAGAATTTAATAGAAATCTTAAGTAGATTATAAATTGCATCAACGCAACGAGCTCTGTCCACGGTATAAGACTAAATGCTCGAGCCTGGAGTCGTCTGGATAAATTTCAATTCGTTTTCACTGCAATGGAATAAAAGTCGCATTTATGTTATGTAAAAAAAAGTGACCAATGAAAGAACTGATGTGCTTAAGATCTAAGTTCGGTTTGTTACTTACAATTTTTACTCTTTATATGTAAATTGATTTGGCAATACACTTATATTAATAAATTCAATTATACGTGAGATTTCTTTTCATTTTAATAGATTAGAAGAACGATAAGATAAACGACTAGTAATGAAGAAATAATGTTATGAAACTACAATAGATTCTGTGATAGAACTTTTATGATAAAGGGTAATTTTGTTTACAGTTTTAGTTTTAGTGAAATAGTAGTAGTTAGTAAATCGTAAACATAAATTAAGCGAGGTTAAAGAAAAGGTATTTAAATCGTAATGAAGGACGTCCAGCATACGTATATAATTACACGTTATAATGAACGTATAACGAAACGGTTGGATGGCATTTGGGTCGGCGCAGGCGCAGATCGGACGCAATACGAGTAACTTCTGTGGCCACTCAATGTTTCTCTGTTCTGTCAGCTAAAAACATATTTTTTATACACATTCGCCCACATGTGCTGTCGTTAATAACTGTCATGTGCTTTAGTTTCAGTACTCGAGTGGCAATGATCCACGGCTAATCTTAATATGGCCTACATACCATGTTTGAAAGAAAGGTTTTGCTTTAATAATCTGAGATTAACATACAGTATCATGTCAATTTCAATGTTTATTTATTTGATATATTTATTTGTTGATGTGATTTTATTGGGTTTTCTTGAGTTGACACAGTTTTAATTTTAATAAAACATATTTAACAGATTACTGGCCAACTTTCCATTATTGTCATTCTGTACGTGTTCTGAAGAAACATGGTACTAGTACAAAATATCTTGATTATATGGTTCTTAGTACTTAATAAGACATTCAATTGCTTAATTACCTGATGATGATTAGGCATTGAATTTGTTTACATTAATACATTTATTTTTATTAAAAAAGAACAAAGAAAATACCTTTTAAGACCTTCAAGCTTTGTTTTAGTTGTTTAAATTGTATAATTAATAATACTATAATTTTAATAAAAATATTATAACAAGGTCTAAACAAAATGCAAAGTTTCTTCACTTAAAGAAAAAGTTTAAAGGTTTCCACCCATGGGCTCCATTTT
>QDHC01005028.1:1777230-1791455 GCA_013186455.1 Papilio dardanus tibullus | reverse complement strand
TAATTAATGTTACATAACTGCATGTGAAGATCCGAATATAAAACCGAAGCATAACATATTCTACAGTTAAAATTTACGCTAAACATAGTCTCATTATGATAACATAGGCAAGGGCATGATGACATAGGCCAGGGTGCAGAAGCGTTGGATGTTCTCAGTAATATGGAGTGATGGCAAGAAGTCTCTGGATAAGAAAAGCACAGGACCGCATGTCTCGAAGGCTGTGGACTTTATTAGGCTAATGGCGATAGCCCTACTTATCTCTCAATAACCCAGTTAAATAGGGTTCAGCTTGATGCAATTCTGGTACATCGATAGAGAACTAATAAGTTCTTTTATATTGTGATGGATTGGTGACAGAAAAAAAACTGAAACTATATTTAATATCAACTTGAGTGGAAAAATCTTGAACGTTTTCATTGTCTATATTTATAACAACCTTATTACTTTACTCAATGTCAACTATGAATGTAATCGAATTATAGCACTCAAATATGATAATACAAGTCAAGAGAAGCCCTTAAAAGTTTTTACTATTCTTACTTGCTCACGTTTATGCTCACGTTTATGAAACATGTAATGTAGTACACGTGAAAGTAAGTAAATTCTACAGCCCTGGGAATAAAAAACAAAATAAAAAAGAATAAGAACGTAACTTAAATAACATATTGTAAATGATCCATAACTTACGGAATGAAACAAGCTGGCCTACGCATTATTTGCAATTAAATGAATAATTGCAACTGTCATTTTGTCTATTGTTATTGTAAGTAAACGGCCTTTTAGTTTATAAACGCCTATACTATAAGGTCACTGTATTGATTATGTAAGCTATATTCAAGGTTTATTATTAGTTTGTTATTTGTTAAGAAGTGTTGGCGTATGATTTATTTCCTGTATTTATAAGTTATTACTTATGAAAACATTTTCAGATTCTGCATGCAATGTATATTTGGTTAAAAGTTTGCCGCTCTTCTTCAGTCTTCCGTAGCTTATTCTGATGTACTCATGTCCTTAGTCTTATTAGTTATATGCATAAGGTTACATGACTATCGTCATATTATCTAAACAAAGAGCAAGAGGTGTTTAAAGATGATTGTTTTATATATCAATAGCGATGTAACAAGGATGTTAATATTGTAGGTTAATTGCAACTGGAACTAATACTTAATAGAGACTTAGCATTTGCTTCAAAAGCAAGTTTATCATTTACCATTCATTTATCATTTGTAATATCAACGTTATATACAATCTAAAGTTCAATTAGTTCACTAATAGTAGCTAATGGTCTTTGGATTTTTGCGACTTTTAGATTAAAGGATTCGTTATTATTATCAAGATTTTGAGTAACATTTTTGATTAAGTCATGCCATATCATCGTAGAAACATATTTATGTTTGTTGGAAATCTACCAAAATAATTTTTCATAGAACGTTACAAATACACCAGTTATGTTATCTTTGCCAAAATATATGATATGATATCGATTGGAATTCGCATACCAATATTACGACATCCGATACAGCTTACTATCCCTTTCGAAAGATAAGAAATGTAATATATGTTAGTATTACATTTTTTTTTGGTCAAGTGTGTAGCTGTGTTTATATTACCATGGTTTTCTTCAAATTCGATGGAAAAAAGAAATGGATGCTACAAAAGAAGCAATTTTCTTATACTTGATTTGTAGGATTGTCAACATATCTCTTAATCTTAAATTTGTAGTATATGAAAAGATTCAAACAGTTGTATTTAAAATATGTTTGATTCGAGCGTGGGAAAATATTTCAGTTAAATGGAATGTTTACAATGCTAACAAAAATAATTACATGTGTAACGCAGGTGCGCACAACACGGCCATAGTGGTCCATCGAAAAACTACAGTTTATATGCGAGACCATCTTTCTGCGCAATTAACCGGGAGAAAAATGTCACTCGGCATCCTTGCGAAATATGGTACATCTAGACACCTGTCTTACTTTATTAAACGATACTAATTATATTGCGCATCGTATACGCAATATTAAACATTATAATAATCAAACGTAACGATCATTTTTACGCATCACAATATAGAATTTCATACAGCGTTGTTATTACTTGGAAAAATTTCAAGTATCCATATTTTATTTGTTGGTGTGGTTGACAGATATAACGATGGGACGCGATGTTGACAAATCGAGGGGCCAGCTCAATAGGACGTTCCCCTTAATATTTATATAATAGATGTGCATAATTCATTATGTTGGTATTGCAGATAAATTGCAGTCATAACTAATGGTTCATCATACGTTTGTGATTTATGGAAATTCATGCTGTGTTCTACCTATTTCTAAACGAGAAATTATGATGATAGAGCAATTATAATGGAAAGGTTATTTGTATGTATTACAGGGTGAATTGTTGTGTTATACTCGTATGTTTATGCGAACAAGTTTACGAAATACATTACTACAAATATCGTCAGCTTCGAAGCTTTATTTCGCTTCATCTTCTCTTTGCAAAAACCAGAGTTAAAATGTGTTTTTGTGCAATTTTTCTGGCAGTAAAATTCTTTTCAAATAAACAAGTTTGTAAAATCTAGGACAGTAAAACAATACTTTCTGTAGTAGCTTGTAGACGTTATCGCGCACGAGCGTGTTAGTGGAGAAGAGATGAAGACAATGAGTTCGGGACAAACGCTGTGCTTCAATGCTAATGGCTTTTAAATTCATATACAAAATGTCCGTACAAGTTTCTCTTTTGAGACACTAAAATGTTAAAAAAATACGTAAAATTACACATTTTGTTGTAGCCCTTACTAAGTTTAAAACATTTAGTAAATATACTGTGTATTCTGTTTTGTTTTTTAAATAAATAAGAATATTAGGAATACGTTTTCGCACAGTTATTTCAGTATTGAAAACTAGTCATTTTCATATATTCTCGTAGACAGACTAGTTGTACTTTATACTTTTAATTTTTTTTAAATACTCATTTTAAATTAAGTATTTCGTTTTTTGCCTGGAATTCATGTTATACTTATACGAATACGGGGCGAAGAACTCATAAGTTCATTGCACAATGCACACATGTGACGACTGCAGACCGAGTACACGAGAAACAGCACGTGCTGCGGTCAAATGAAACGTCCAGTAATTTTCTTCAGATTGCGCCTACAGTATTTATATAACATCGGTCTCTCAGAACCGTCAGTACTAAGAACGATTATAAAATATGTAGAAAATTATCTCTGCCGTTATAATGTATAGTAATTATTAGTACAGTTAGCAGAAGAGTTATAAATTAGTTGTCACAGAGAAAATCTACGATTTTATTGCCTTTTTTCGCAAAATATTATCATTACTTTATACATTTACAACTGATGTATATTAATCGTTTCGTAGGCAAACTTATATTTGTTATTATAAGTATAATAAACATATACAATACATATTTAATTACATATCTGATTAATTTGAAGTAATTAAAAAAAAGTTCTTAATTTTGATTTAATAATTTTTTGTGGTCAAAAGTATTTATTTTTATCTTGATAATATGCTCAATGATTATTGTTGTCATTAAAATAATAATGTTAAGCAAATAGTTAATATTAGGACGGACCAAAAATACAGCAACCGACAAAGCTTCGTATTTTAATTCTAATGAACAATCGCAACAATAGAATATCTTCGAGTGCTGACATCCGTTTTCTATTCGATGTGAGAATCGATTTGAGACAGACAAAGAGGCGGCATTGAATTGCGGCTCGCGTCTCGCTAACGTAACATCGCCTGAAATGGTACGCAGGAAGGGAACCGTGAGTCAGCGGCCTTATGTGCCACCGACACTGCCAACCAACGCGCCTTTCACGATAATGAATGGCATCTTATGACGCAACTCGATTATTAAACAACATCGATATTTACACCTTATTCGGTCTCGTCTGGTACAGGTGCAGGGTTCGCTATTGTTTGCGAGTTTGAATGTTTCTTGTGAATTAATCGCGAGCACTGATCGTTTTTCAATAACAGAGATCGGATACATTGCCCATTGTATTGAGTTTCAAAACTACTTCATTTGCTCTCCTATTTCTGTTATATAAAGAACGTATCAAACATACTAAAACTAACGAATGTTGTTAATAAATAACATATAATTATAAGTTTTAATTAGAACAGTTTGTTAGTAAAACAAAGATAACGTTACTTTAAATAGGTATATTAAAAGTATGTTATTTTCTAGATAAAAATGAAGTAGAGCGCAACACCTACAAACGAAACGCTGTTCCAAATCAAGACCAAAATTGTAAACAAAAGTAAAGGTTTTGTTTACAAAAATAAGATTTTTCATTTGGAACAGAAATGCGTGCAGATGTACATTCCGTACAATTTACTTTAGTATACAAGGGCGGAATCTTGTGATGTAAAAAATAACATTCTATTAACCTTAGAGTGAGGATAGTAGTGGACTTTTCTCAGTAGTAACGCTACCATAACCTAATTGGGTAACCCGTCGTTGGACTGTGGCCGTAAGGCCTCATCTCATCTACTGAGAATATAAGAACATGCTTTATATGATAACATTATAACAGTAAGAACTTACTCTTATTTTAATAACGATACTTGACACGGCATTTTTTTATACTAGTTTTTCCCAGTGACACCGCTTTCACGATCTTCTTACATATTTCTGGTTTTCCTCGGTTTCTATTTGTCATAAGCTTACTTTTAACAGACTAATAACCTTTAATAACAATTGGTTTATCAAATACAATTATATTTTTAAAATCCATTTTGTAGTTTCTGAGTTTTTCGCGTATAAAATAATATTTGACGTAGAATGTATGTAAAAGTTTGCCGTCATTACACTCGGCAGTTATACTTTTTTTATATTTTTAAACTACCTTCAAGTGAATCTAATGAGGTCGTATATAGGTCGGTGCTTTGAAATAAAAATGATGAAGCAGAAAAATGCACAGCAACGTTTTATGTTTCTTTAATATTCCAACTTATAAAACTTTGCTGTTACTTGACTTTAATCTTTTACTTAGATATCATACTTCATTTGCTAGCTTTAACATTTCTGAAATTAAATTATTGCGGTTGACCATTTTCTAGCTTTATGTTAATAAACTTATCATGAAATAAATGATTGATGGAAATTGTTGCGTATCACTTCAAGGTTAAAAACACAGGGCGCTTTGTTATGTGTTTAGAAAATTAAATTGGTAAAATAGAGAGGCAAGAGTGCCAGGAGCCAAATAGAAATCCGTTACCTCTACATAGCCTTTTGAGTAAGGTTAAAGTTGTATTGTTTTGTAATTTGCGTTCAAAAACGCGTTGCAGTCTCGTCCGGGGGCCGTATGACAGTGCAATCTCGTGGTGCCCGTCGTTGACTTTCTATAGCGATGATTCTCTCCAATTAACGGAATGATTGGCGGGTGCAGAGCATCTCGGTTCGCGCACGCGACACACTTCACTCTTGTTACGATTCATGCAATTTTACCGACACCGTTTTATAAACGACGGTTTCTGAACGTCACTACGTACTGGCAGTTGAGATTTGAATATCGAACAGTTCATGAAAAAAGTTTCATTAAATGTCGTAAATTGGCAAATCTTAAAGTCGGCTACAGACGTTAAGTTTTAACTGCAAACAGAAGCGTGTAGGAAGAACTGGGAACTGTACAGTTTGACTAAGTAGTTTAAATTGACGCATGTACGCCAATTTAAAAACTGAACGTTTTAACCGGCTTAATCCTAATCTTATTTGTCCTAAACAGCTTCGCAAAAACATTATCACTTTTCCCATAAAATTGGAAAAAAATCTACGTATCTTTCACTGCAAAGATATACTAAAATAAATGCAGATATAAATAACAATAGAAATGAAAATATTTGGTTATACAAATGGTCCAACTCGGCAGACCTTCGGCGAAATATACGAATATTTCGTCCTATATTATGATAATACGCTTTCGTATAAAGGCTTACGAATGCTACCCTCGTAGTCTCATCATGGGAAACGACCTTTTCCCTTTTTTATGTGAACCATTCTATCACAATTGACTACAAATAAATCGGTGCTCTTTAAGGAAAATCATTACCTTAACATGCTGTGGTGTATTGGCTACGGTCTGTGTTGTTTCTGGGTGTCACGCCATGTGTCAGTGGTGACAGACGTCACTTTATATAAGATGCGGTGCGTGTGTGGGATACGATTAAATTCTTGGTTTAGTGATGGTTGAGCAATAATATACCCAAAATGCACACGTTACACATAGGTTTAGGTATTAAGTCTTTTACTATTGTAAAAAAAGACGAGCAAGGTCTTTTATATTTTTCCTAGAAACTTTATCGGGTGTCGTATTGCGTAGTGTATCGGAATGCTACAACTTCCTGGTGGGGTCAATGCTCGGCATTCGAAGGCTTTGTTAGCTATCCTGCGGCCGGTAAAGGTCGATTGAAATCATCGGCTATTAACTCATATTGCTTAGTTAATAGCAAAGGCAGTTTGAACATACGCGTAAATATAGCCGAGCATGATATTTCGCGTATTTATCTGTGGTATTTGTTAATAAACTAAAATGGTAACTCTAGAAAGAAACGTAGGTAGGTACATATGGTAAAAAGTCTTAAGAAAAAACATTTACTCAAAAATCCAAAATAATGGCAACATACATAAGCCATTTGAAGCCACAAAAATCGCTTGCTCGAAAAACCTTAATGTAGATATTTTTAAATATACGAAGAAAAATTATTTCTTTTAAAAGGACAAACTTTATTTGAAGAAAACAAAATTGTACTAAATAATAAATCGACCTATAGCGTATTGTAGTACAAAGTATTAATTATATTGCGGTTGGTGTGAGGCATGCGGATATCGCGCAACTTCACTACGCCGTCGTCCTTCGAGGTCGTTCCAGTTCCGAGGGGCGAGGAGTGAGGGGTAACGCTCGGTGCCTATTCGCGTAGTCGTTTACCTACAGAACAATTAAGTATAAACAATAAACAACTTTTCTTTATTCCTTCATTTCCCTGTGCTTATTACGAAAGGTCGGACTGTTATTCCATGTAAAGGATAACATTCAATAAAAACCATGCAGCGTAAAGCATTGAGATAATGCAAAATTGCAAAGTCACTAGAGCTGACGCTAAAGTAGAATTAAAATCAATATTAATTTCCACTTCTATGACATTGATATTATTTATTTCATATCAAGTTAATGTCGCCATGACTAATATTTAATTAAATATAATCGGATTAGTTTGAAAATAATCCGTTTAAATAGTGCGAGATTGTTCGTAAGAAAACTTTATTGCATTTTAATGCAACGTTATTTAAATTGATTATAACATTCATTTATCAATCGCGGCCGCTATTACAGTGAGCAGGTGCTAAGAATTGCTATGTAAATCTCGAGATAACCACAGACTCTGTTCAGCGAATATCGTATACCTAATCTTATCAAACGTAGTGTTAAATTAACTTATAATACTAATCTTTTTCTTTCTCTTAATCCAAAGAGGAGAGCATTTTTTTTAAATTGTACTCAAGTAAAGTCATGCGTTATTTTTTATACGAAAAGGGTGCAAACAAGCGGCGGGAACAACGCGGTGGTCAACGACGCACATGGACATTCGAAACACCAGAGGAACTGCGACCACGTTGCAGGCCTTTTAAAATTTTACCTATCAGAATATCATCTTATCACTTCGTATTCCCATCGTCTCATATGCTTCTAACAGTTACCCCTTAATTGATTTTTTTTATTAAAATAGTGAATTAAACGAAATATAAACACTGTTTTTCAGTACGCCAACCTCAATTGTTGAAACTTTAACTTTAATTCCGCGTACATACATTTTAATGGTTACCGAGAATTTAGTTTAAATACATTTTGTGGAACTTGTAAACATTATTTCTCGCGCGAAGTTCGTTTATACAAATTGTTTGCGAAGGAAGCGCAGCCGTGACTACTTATGCAACTGACTAACATTGCAAACAAATGAAGCGTGCTTTTACTCACCAGAGACAATGTTTAATAAAATAAAATTACGAGGTGGTAAAACAAAGTAAGAAAAACATTATGGTTGTTTCATAAAATGCATGAAAAATCAAATAATATAGTGAAATGTAAAATTTATCGAAGGACAATATTGTCTCAATTAATTTTTAAGTAACTAATTTAAAAGTACTGAGTGACTCTTTTAAATATTTGTATTTTTTGTTGTTTAATCATTGTTAAATTTTTAACTAAATAAATAATGTAATTTCATGAAAAACTACCATAAAGTTCTGTCAAGTTGTTAAGTTAAAGTCATTGCGTATTATAAAATGGTAAACAATTTAAAAATGCCAAGACTTGAGTTATATAGTGAGTAAGTCGGTAATAATTGTGCGTTTAAAACAAGTTCTGTTCTTACATTATGATAATTGTAGTATTGGTAAACTTTTTGCTGTCCATGTAATCGATTTTTTAAACATTGTAGTTGTTTGTTTACTTTTAAATTCTTATAGTTTACGTTTGTTTTCTTTTGCAATTGTAATCGTAACTTATAGAGGTAAAACAGATGCTACATAATTGTATGTCTTTATTTTAATCGTCCTAATTATTAATATATTTATACTGTACTTCAGTTTGGATTATTTAACAACTGAATAACACCATCTATTACTCCTTTAAAATGTATCTACTATATTAACATTGATTACAGTTACTTAATAATTTGACTGTCAAAATTCATGATACCTTGGTATCTCGAAGATCAAATAATAGCTAATATCGAGAGAGGTAGATGAAGCAATTATTAATCTAACATCTAATAGTTAAAATAAAGAGTACATTGAAGCAGATTACGTTTATTACGTGAATTACGCAGCTGATGGTGCTACGAGGCTATGACGCAAGCCGAGTGCAGATAATGGTGTCGGTAGATTAGTTTTGGAGCAGGAACGCAGCGCTAGTAATTGGTCATTCACTCCGGACTTTATATTAAGTTGTATAGGGTTTTTGTGCTTTTATTCTGTACTTTTTCTCGCCATGTTATTTATTTTGTATATTTTAATGCAGTTAAATTAAATATAACAGTGTCAACCCAATTAGTTATTCTTACTCTCATATTACACATTACATTTAAAGTATGGTAAGTTTATTTTTTAACCATTATTGACTTAATTAGAATGGCTACTAGTATTATAGATTGTCGAATTTCAACACGTTCAAGTGAACAACAATATTTTGTCAGTGCAGTTTACATTCTCTTGTAATAAGAGACCAAAGAAGCGAATAATGACGGAGTTTAAAGTGGCAAGGCGGCTGGCGGCTGGCGCGTTCATTCCCAGTTTCTAAGTCACCGTAAAATTGTTTTCCATTAAAGATAAAACAATGCATTAGCTATGTCCGAGCACTTGTAATTAAGGCAAGAAACCGGACTGTAGACTATCAGATAGCTATTCATCGTAAATGGTCCCAGCAAATGTCATCTGTGTTTTGTCTTCGTCCTATAAACTCGTAAATGTTGAATATTCATAAAGAACTGCAACTAAGTTATATGTAGATTTCAATTTAACGATATCTTTAGAAATTAAAAAAAGATTGTTACATCAATAAATAGTAGTTATATAGCATTGGTTAAATATAATGCTAATGCTTATAAAAAAGGGTTTTTTTCTCTAATTGTGATTTAAAATTATTATTAAAGTTATGTCAAAAATATAACCTTAATTCAAATTATTCATTGACTACAATTCTATAACACAAACTACAAATACTGTAGAACACATTATGTTATTAAATAAACTATTAATTAAAACATTATTAAACAATTACCCATATATAATATTAGAAAATGAAAACTTGCAATACATCAGTATAGGATAAAGGACGCATTCCCGATTCGTTCCCTGTTGTTTTTGCGGCTAGGAACTCGCTAATGGGTACAGGTTTCGCTCCAGAGTAGCGACGGGGACTAAGTTGACCACTGCACTACTGCGTTATAAAGCTTTCAAATGCATTGCCCAAGACGACTTATATTTGTTACATTGTGTATGTCACCAACAAATCGTGGATGTCACACTTATATTATTTGTCTAGAGAATTCGTAAAGATTTGTAGGCAATTTACAAACGAGCAGAATTCCCAATCTTGTGGTGACTTTATGGAGAATCAACGTGGCATACGAATATAGTTTTAACCCGCATATGTGGAATAAATTAAAACAAAAATGTTTATTTTAAAATATTATATAACAAATTCGGAAAACATGATAATATTACGCAATTCCTTAAACATAATGTCTAAGACGAATATTGGACGGCACGAGCCAATGTAATTCTTAAAAAAATATTACACATCTTTGGTCTAACTAAATATAGTGACCACAGCTGTCTTATAGGCCCAAATAAGTAGTAGTAAAAACTACATTCATACAACTAAATTGAGTTAAAACGGGACTTAATTGAATAACATTATTCAGCAATGTTTGTTCTTATTTTAAATTGGTTAAAATATTCTTACATTCTTAAGTTTTGCTGTTAATGGTGAATCGAAAGAATAATAAAAGACAACATTAATTATCCCAGGGGGCCTACCCAAAGTATCTTTCGATCGGCCATATCACTGATGGAATCGACAAAAATGTATGAAACTGACATTGACATTCGATAAGTCGTGTACTTGTCACGTGTGAGATATCGAACATCATTGTCAGATCCATACATTTTTGATGACGCTATCGAATCGCTTTGTAGCGCATTTACTTTAGGTAAACCTTTAAACTTTAAATTAATCTATCAGATTTTGATATTATGGATTTAGCTAAGTATAAAAGTCGTAAGTATTTAAAAAAATATTCTAACATTTATTCATTCTTATCAAAATGTATTTCCTAACTTAACGACGAAATTAATAGACAATTTGTTACAAGTTCGTACCTAATTAAATACACACAAAGACTATACGTAACGAACGACTGTCAGAACAATAGAAGCTAAAAAGTGTGCGTATATTTAAATTCTAAAATAATGTTTTCGCTTTACTTAAAAGGCAGCATCTTCGCATTCTATCGACTCTTAGCATTCCTACTTCGACGTTTAAACGCTAGGATGTTTTTTATATACTTCTACAAATGGTGTAACTATCTACGTGCGTTACTCCGGTTGGCTTGACGGAGAACAAAAAAGGGGTTCCACTTGAAGCATTTCTACTTATAGCTTCAGTATCTCTTTACAAACGCAACCCATAAAATATAAAAGGTAAACAGACAATATCGGTAATTCTAAGAGATGGACTTGTTTTGATCTTAATGGTTCTTAATCGTTATTGAACTTTTAACCAGTGTTATCCATTATCAATATTAATTATAGTTTATTTTTAATTTGGGCTGTTTTTTTATAATTACTGAAAATGTATCGTCTTCTTTACATAGTATTATTTATTATTATTACATAGTATAAAACAATAACGCTTTTTTATGTTTGTCCCTATATATGCTTGAATCTTTAAAACTACGCAACGGATTTTGATGCGGTTTTAATAGATAGTGTGATTCATAAGGAAGGTTATCATGTATAATATATTCACAGTATAGTAGAGTAACACTGATAATTTACAGGTTTTTAATATGATGTCGTAAATTAAAACATTTTTAGCGCTTACATTGAAAACACTGCAGTATGTAGTATCAGCATTATACTGATTTGCACCCGTGCGAAGCCGGGGCGGGTCGCTAGTAGATAAATATTTAAGTGAGATGACTCATGAAATATAATTGTGTTACGTAATTTTCAATTCATGGAAAGTTTCAACGAAGGTATACTTTCACTTTCGACTAAATTCCGTTCTAAGAATTTCTTTTTATTACGTATTTTATCTATTGTAGTAAATTTAAAAAAATATTTAATTTATTTTGAAACACTCAACACAATTTCAAGTATTAAAATACATCAGTTTTTTAAGTTTATGGATATAGGAACCGTTAAGTGCAATAAAAGTTAACATTTCGCTCTGTGTACCGCGTTCGTAATGAAAATTAATTTGTTTTAATTTACGATATCAATTTTTCGCTTACGGTAAACCACTTAATGCTTTTTGAAAAAAAAAGACTGTTAAAAATCGAAAAATAATCGTTACATTTTATAAATTCCTTTGCCTTATCATTATCTAATTTACATGTCCTGGTAGTTGTGTGGAACGATGATTCTTTGTGAACGAGTCATTCTATGTTCCCGACGAGTTACCTCCATAAGCGAGAAACTCGGATGAGAGAAAAATCTCTATTTTGAATGTACTTAAATTATGGTTTGATAGGGTATTACAACACATATGAATTACTTAGCAGATGTGTATATCACGATGCTTCCATTCACTTTAATAATCTGAAATAGCTACTAGAAACATTTTTTATTCGACAAAGACAATAGATGTTTTACGACAGGTTAGGATGCTAGGGACGCCCCGCGGCGCGGCCGCTGCGTGACTCGCCAAATGAGCCTCTAATGCGACTGCAAATTTCTTATGAATATTAATAATGCGTCAACTCGGATGCAATGCTTTAAAAAGAAAAAGATTTATGCAGCGAGATTTATTTATAGCTACCATTTGAGTTGTATTAACTAGCCGACTGCAAGAAATCGTATTTATTTTGTTTTTTTCTTATTATAAAGTAAATCAAAGTCAGTACTGCTGTTTTTATACGTTAGTAAGTAGACGTTAATAAAAACTATTTATTGTATTACAATTTATAATGTATTTTTATATATATTTACGCATTTTCTATTTAGTATTTTTTGCTCTATCTGTTAGACTTTTGTAGATATTCCACAAATACTAGAAGAATCTAATAATTATAATAGAAATAGGATTATGCAATAAAGGAGAAATGTTATATTTTTTTATTTACTACTGTGACGCAATGATCCGAAGTGGGCCTTGGCCAAGAAAAATCGCTTAAAATATTTTTATATTGTTTTTCTTTTAATGAATCTCGTTGTTATTTGAATGTATACTATAGTATAAGAAGACAAAGTGTCTCAAGAATTTTTACCACTTTTTCTAAAATTCAAGACAATATGATGCTTCAGTGTTTTAAATCAAACCGTATATCTCGACCAATCACTGACGTTCATGGTCTCCTAATATAAATTTAGGTAAAGGCATAGCATTCTGCCACCTTTACTGTTTTGCCATCTAATAATACATTTTCTAATATAACATACTTACTTGCTTTCGATATAAATGATAGACTTTCGGTTTCATTTGTTCGTTCTAAACGCGAGCTTATTGAAGCGCGCAAGGCAATGAACTTTGGACCGTGACTTCCTTTTTAACAGAGCATTAGACGGAAATTGTTCAAGAAAAAGAAAAGCATATAGACTTAAGCGTTTGTTTGTTATATAAAAGGGATCATGGGATTAGGAATTTAATTAAAATTGTACTGGAGGGTTAGTCAAAGTACATGCGCTATAAGCGATTCTATAGCGAACGTGAAAAATGTATGAAACTGACAAAGACGTGACAATCACATGACTTATTGAATGTCACTGTCGGTATCTAACATTCCGATTCCATCGTCGATATCGCCAATAGAAAAGTACTTTGGGTAGCCCACTATTGACAAAATCTTGATAGTAGTGTTAATTAATTAATGTAGTATAATAAATACGGTATGGACTGGTTTTAAAATATAAAAAGCACATAGTTTAATAGAAAACTATTTGAATCTATCGGCTAAAGTTACCGCGTGTAAAAGCGAATCCTCATGTATTTTCTATTTAACGTTTTGTATTGCAAAAGAAAACGATTTCAGTAACAGATGCGGTTATAAACTGTATAAGAGATTTGCTTACAAACGATTAGTAGACATGCATGTTCTATCCGATCGTATTAAATTGAACATTGCGCATCCATGGAAAGCAATAAAGTCGCTAGTCATTTGAAATAACAAGCCGGGAGTCCTCTTAAATGGTAAGATATAGGTAATAACCTTCATGGAAAATTAAATTTTAATTATGTTTCTGTTATTTAAGATCGTCAAGCTGCCTGCGTTAATGGGCTATATCTTTTAAAAAGCTTTGATAAGATTACATTACTATGTAAACCTAAATTATTGTCATGTCAACGACCTCTAAACGTGACTTACATTGTATCAGTTTATTTTGAGATAACGTGGAAATTACACGTGCGGAGGTTGAGAGTTATTATTAATTATGTTTACATTTATATAGCTCAAATATATATTTTT
>QDHC01005028.1:1738341-1777056 GCA_013186455.1 Papilio dardanus tibullus | reverse complement strand
AGTGAAACATTAGTAGTGGTTATTTTTGTTTATAATCTAGGAAGATCAATAGTAAACTAAGAGCGTTGACTTGTTGTTAAAGTAAAGACTTCGTAAGTAATTAGATATTCTATCCTAAAGAGGAAACTTGAAGATTATCAGATGATGCTAATGTCTATAAAGCGAATGAATTGTTCATTTTACATTCGTTTAAATATCCTGTATTTATAAAATGTAAACAGACAGATTGGCTAAATTTTGTTTCGTTTAATATTTTGTAAAAATGTTGCAACGCGGATTTTATTGTGTTTCTCACGTAGAATAATCGAAATTACGTCAGTTACCAACATATTTTTTAAATCTGCGCTTTCATAATATTGCTAAGGAAGCATGTCGGCTTTTTTAAATATGCCTATAGATAAAATATTTAGGATACTTAGTACTAGTACGTAGATATAACTATAGCAACATTGATCAGCACGAGAGTGTGGCAAATATATTGCGGAACACAGAGGCACGAAGCAATGGCGCGAAACTTAATCTAGTATTGTAGCGCGTTGGGGAAGGTAGGGAGGGAACTGGTAAAATAATACACGGCTGCGAATTGGCGGGGCGCCAGCAAGCGAGCGTCGACCTCCGTCGGCTACTACCCTCGCACTTCCTAATTGGAGGCAATTCTTCTTCGAGACAAACTGGGTCACTCTCGCGTCGGCGACGACACAAATGAATATAGCTGGCATGTCATTTAATATGTAGGAGGCAAGCCGTAACCTAGTATGATGTTACACTTCTTTGACGTTTTTTTGCGTTCTTTCCGTAACTAATGCACTAGTTTTTGTTATTTCCGCTCTTGCAATATGAAGTATACGCAATCATTTGTATTTTGTCTACTCATTCTAGGTACAGTCAAACCTGGATAAGCAAAAAACCTCTATAAGAGAAACAAATATCGCTGTCCCTTGGACTCTGGCTTATACGGGTTCGACTGTAACTCATACGTCATAATCGGACGGAAATGCATACGCTGCCAACTTGTTCCAATCTTTGCTATGCTGTGTGCATTATAAAGTAAGATTCAAATCGCGTCATTCGAGCGCGGAGCATCAACAAAAGGATGGAGACTTGCTGTCTAAATGTCTCCTGATAAAATGGAGATAGGGAAATAAAATTATGTAATAGCTGCACATTCCTATTCATGCAGATTTTACTACAAGTAATACTATGGTTATCCAGTTTACGTCGATGCTAAAGACCACTATCAATATACAGATTTAAGAATTTTTCTTAATTTTTTTGAAAATGTTGTAAATAAAATAACTGCACCATTTGGGTACGGTTTCGTGTTCGAAGCCACAGGTCGAAAGTTGAAACTTTTTTATGCGTGCGTTGGTTATGACACTTGAAACCGGCGCGTTGCCAGATGTCGCCCGTTCGTTTGTTTATCAGCGCATGAGATTAGGATGCGCTGGTTTGGATAGTTTTAATTTAGGGTCGTGTTTCGATAGCAAGCTCTTTGTGTGCACATGCGTGGATGCTTTGATAACTGAACGCTATTTATGACTGTATTAAGGTACTTTCTCTGTAGTTCTTTATTACATTGTAGTTTTACTTTAAGGGATCTTGAAGTGTTTCGTTTTCTAATTTACCTATACATTTTATATGTGGAAGAATTGTTAAAGGTTGGATTGGTTCTTTAAGAACATCGCTGTATGCAAAAAGATTTACTTTTGCGAAGAAATAATATAGCATTAGACCACCAATAGATATGGCAACTGTGCCACTAGTAAGAAAAACAATAAAAAAACTAGTTTTATCCTTTATTACGGCCATCGAAGCTGTTCAAGTAATCTAAGCGTATGTCTCACCTAAAAACATACGCAAACAGGCGTCGAGCGTTCCACGTGTATGCATTTAAATTAGGTTGGGTCATTATTTAGTTGTTTGAACAACAGTTATTGTACATGCACTCTTAATATTTACACAGCGGTTATAGAGTGCGGGCCCTTCGTGTTTATACTTTATTTAAACTATCTATAATTACGGGACTTTACGAAAAACCTTATAACCTAAAGTGACTTTTGATATTTAACCAATTTATTTTTTTCCTACTAGCAACCCACCCCGGCTTCGTACGGGTGCAATGCTGATGCTAAATACTTATCCGGGGCGGGTCGCTACTTATAAACTTTCGTCTTTAATCACTCTATCTATTAAAAAACTGCATCAAAATCCGTTATGTAGTTTTAAAGATTTAAGCATACATATGGACAGAGAAATCGACTTTGTTTTATACTGCAGCGATGATGCGTCTCTACTCAACAGAAAAATATATTTCAAACTCGATTAAACTGAAATTTAACTACGATGTGTAAATAGTTTGAGATTACTAGATTTGTTTCACTTCGCGCTCTAACAACAAGGATAGCTCCTGTCAATCTTTTGCAGCGATTACGTGTTTCTCTTTGCACGGTCGTGGCACACCTGGTATTTTGTAATTTACAAAGGTCCCGGATACATTGTAGACAGAGATAAGCCTTGAACCTAGACAGTATTTTAGTCGAGTAACAAGTAGCAAGTATCCTAACAAAAAATTAACTAATCTATTCTACTAAAATGGTGCTGTTCGGGCATGTTTAGTTACTAAATTACTTGCTACTCAACTAAAATACTATCTTGGTGCGAACAGGGCTATAAAATATATCGGAACTCATAGATAATATCATAAGCAATTTCGGCTGCTACAAAGTAAAAAAGCGAGTATTGATAAATGTTTTTCACCTTTATAAATCAGGTATCCACACCATGTTCGGAAGAAAATAAAGGGAAATGTTGAAAACATAAATTTTTCTCGCGGAATTTATTCGATCCATTGCGAGGGTTGGCTCGTAACTAGGACAGGGAGGCTCGAGGGGGCACTTTGTGCTGGAAATTTCGAGAAGTCTTTTACCCGACTTAACATAATCTGTATTAAGTTAACTCATTTTTCCTGAACAAGACACGGTGGCCATCGTTTTAACGGACTTGAATTAATAGTACTTGCTAAAATAAAACTAAGTTCAACAACCTTAAAAATATGCTTAAATACAATGTCCACCTTCTTCTATAATAGGTACATTCCTGTTTAACTTGTATAATGATAAAAAATAATACAAGGACGTTTATCAATAGTAAAGAAGATTTTACATTAAAAAAGCATTTCGATACCACAAGAATACAAATACAAATGTTATCAAAACCCGAATACGAAAACTTTAAAGTACAATAATTTGTGATAGCAAAAAAAATCGTACATTGACAAACATGATAATGTTTGAATTTTAACAAGTTATTTAGTCAAGGTCTGCATTTCGTATGCCGAGTACTAATTATTTATACACGTTCTTAGGAATGTTTAATTTAAACAGTATGTGATCGCCATAGCGGAGTGGCTGCGTGGACATAGGCCTGCGTGACCGTACTTTTAAATCCATCGTCACTCGCCTCGGCGTGTGTGCGATACTACGATGTGTATGCAATTGTTTAAACGGAAAATAGAAAAAAAGAACCGTTTTTTTGACCCACAAAGAAACGAGCTCAAACATTCACAACTTGTGTGGTATCTAATTTTTACGATATAACAAATTAGTTTATTTAATACCAACTGGTGCTCGCGACTTCGTCCGCGTGAAATTAAATATATAGCCCATGTTACTCGGGGATCATGTAGCTTTCTAACGTTGAAAGAATTTTTGAAATACGACGTAGCAGTTTTTGAGTTATTTCAATACATTCAAAAAAAAATACAAATCTATCTTTTAATATTAGTATAGATTTGGTTTTTTGAAAATTAAATAAATTAAAGCTGTACCATATTACTTGGATTATAGTCGAATTCGTAGAAGTAAAAAGCGATGTGGAATATTCTGCTGATTCTTAATACGTTTATTCTGACCTGAGCATTGTATTATAGTAGAGTCCAGAGATTAGACTGTCTACATATGTAATGCAAACCTAAGTTTTTGTAAAGACTGCGAAAAAAAAAATCTGTAGTCTTTTCCAGAAAATTAATCTTCGATCGATATAAAACAAACTTTTCTTATACAGATTTCTCAAGAACCTATTCGTCTGCTATAGAATGAATTTGAAAAGAATTTATCGTGTTTAATCAGATTATACTCGTAGAATGCCTATAACTTCACATAGCTTAGCTTAAAAATGCAAATAACATAAAACGTAGGCGTGTGGTTCAAGATTAAGATAATGTTGAAAGAAATTATGACTAACTGTTTGAGTCCCTACACATTAGGCTTCTTTTTTAAGCCAAACAAAGCTGTTTTTGTATCATGTGCTGTTAAAATGTCAAATACTTTTACTAATACTTTTTAGTTAAAGTACGGGGCTACAGTTTTTCTATTTACAGTTCCTCTATGATTTGTGCATACTTTTCGTACGACCGGGTTATGACCAGTCCAGTATACTGAAGGACTCAAGCCTTTTATACGACTAGCCGTTGCTCGCTGCATCGCCCGCGCGGTAATAAAAAAATCTAGCCAATATATATATTTTTTTTTATAGGAGAAGGGGGCAAACGAGCAGCGGATCAATCAATATTACTCGGAGATCATGTATTATAGCTTTCTAACGATACAAATAGTTTGTTGAAATCGATACAAGTAGTTTTCGAGTATATACAAAAATACAAACATACACAAATAAAAATCTTTCCTCTTTATAATATTAGTATAGATAAAATCTTGTCTCAATCTTGTAAAATCAATGAATTATTTTACAGCTATCGAGTAGCCGCGGAAGGACGGGCTACGTTATATGTTTGGTATTCCGCGACAGGCGTCGACTTTGAAAACTTCTTAGAACCTATTCCAAGTGAGACTGACGACAAATAAACATCGCGAGAAGTCTTTCTTTTAACTCGCTCTTATTACTTTGTAAGATTTATTAACGATTGGATATATTTACGGGGATAGAAGGTACGTTGAATACATGGTGAATTACATGTTACGACATACGAAGTTTGTTTTCGGGCTATTGAAATGATCGTGGGATAGACCATTAAGTTAGCAAAATCAGCTTAAACTATTCTGAAGTATAGCTAGTTAAGTTATTAGCGTAATATGTTCGAAATACAAATCAGATTGTGATTTAAATTAATACTACAGAGAAAGAACTTAAAAGTTATCTGATTCAGAGAATAGCCACTAAGGATTTTTTTGTCATGGTTCGAATTTTAGGTTACTATACTAAGTACTAAAATGTTTTTTTCATTGTACTAATATTAACTACAATGAAAAAACATTTTGTGCCTTTACTACATTTTAGATATGCTTTCGATAAAAATGAAATTGGAACATATTTTAATGTTATCGAAAAGTATTTCTTAAATCTTTCCGCGGCTTAAATTCCATAATGACTTTCATTAATTTAATTATGGACTAATCAAAATTCCTTGTAACTTTGTTTCATACAAACTTAGTGCGATATTACGTTTCTGTCGAGAAAGACCGTTAAAAACCTTAATTCAAAGAGATATTATACATAGAGGTAGCACTCCATACTAATTTGACGTTAAAAAGCGTGCCAAAAAATAAATTATTAAAAAAAAAAAACTTGCCAGTATCATGAAAAAATTTCCGAAGTTTGGGAAATTGTGTGATTTTTTTTAATTATTAAAATAAACAGTAGAATAAACTAAAACATTCATCAAAACGGTAATTATCGTTTTTAATTATTATAATTTTATTTAAAACAATTTAAATCCAAACAATTTTTAACAAAGACTATTTTTGTTTTATGGTTGTTATAAATTTTTAATTAGCGTTTTAAAAATGTCTCTATTAATTATAATATTAAACTTTAGTAAATACTATGAAATACAATTTAAATTTGAGAAAAGAGGTTACATTCGGTCGACTTTTTATGTCGGCAAATGTAATTTAGAGGTTAACACTTAGGGAGATTTCCCTACATTGGACCTCCGGAGGTCAAAGAAAATGCCTCACTTTTAGGCATCGAGTGTTCCATCTACAGTATAATATATCTTTGCCTTAATTCTTGTAATTTAATTTATATTTTAATTTCAATTAATGTTAATACAAGTTGGCAATAATGAGGTAATTATTATTAATTTAAAACAGTCAATGTTCCGATCCGATGTTAACATCCTTCTTTTCTTTTTAAGAATTAATTAGAAGTATAAATACTTCTTTTTTATTATTTATCGTAAACTGATTAACATTTAGTGGCCAGTTACGTTGTTAAAATGATAAACGTAACCAAATATTTTCTTAACGATTAATTTTATTACTACTTGAACCAATAGCCATAATTTTAGGACAACTTTTTTTCTGTTTGTTGATTTTTAAAGTAAATGCAAAAAAACTTACTTTTACAAGTTTATGAAGCTATAAAATTTGGAATTCTCAAAATCAGCAAATACAATTAAAAATCAGGTCCGATATCTTAAAATAACCGAAATGCGTGCTCAGTACCGTTCCCAATTACAAGTTTTAATTATTTTGTGAAAGTTTCCCTTAAAAATCCGAAATCGGAACAAAAATTCAATATATTTTTGGAATTGCATCTTATTAATTGAATGCTTACCGTTGAATTTTAAAAATTCAAATGGATTTTCAAAAAAGGAATAAAAACAAATTTTAAAAACGTACGTAGTATTACAATGCTAAAAAAATATTTGACCGAGATGAAAACGGCATATACTGGTAGTAAATACTCGTATTCTGGTTAATTATAGCAGTACACATTCCCTTTGTCTTTTAATCAGAGAAAAATCGGTCACATAAACGGTTAATTGCTCGTCATTTCGTTGAATCTATAAAGGATTCTCCGCTATTAAAGTTCTTAATAAATAGGTTCCACTAAGAATGTCTATTAATCTTACTGAAGGTATTTAGATCTTATTTTCTTGAGCTTGTTTACTTTCTGCAACTAATGAAACGCAATTAGTCAATGGTTAAGTACGGTCTGCGAATTAAGTTTCTATCCGTAACAGATATTATTTTACTATTTTGTTTAGAACTAGATGTTGCTCGCGACTTCATCCGCGTGGAATTAAAAAATCTAGCCTATGTGACTCGGGGATAATGTACCTTTCTATGAGTGAAAGAATTTTTGAAGTCGGCCCGGCAGTTCTTGAGTTATTTCAATAAATACAAAAATACAAAAATACAAAGTTTACCTCTTTATAATATTAGTATAGATTAGCAAACAAACAAAAGCAAACATATGGTATTTACAATAGTTAATTTGGTTATTACAAATCCCACAAAAAGAAAACAAAATAAAATAATAGCATCTTAGTTATTCTCAAAAAGGTAAGGGGCTGTACTTTTGTTTACTAATGTACTTACGTGCCTCTAGGGGTATATTAAATACCGACTAGACGAGAGCAAGGGCCGGGCGGGGGACAGATGGCAGGGGGAAGACAAATAAAGATCAACGATTTTACCCTGAACACCTGAACCTTCCAGACTGTTTTTATCTTACAGATGACACGGGCCATCACTTAGCACTATCGTTTATTATGTATCGAACAAACAGACTCTTTGTTGGAATAAGGATTTTTTTAACGATTTTGAAATATGTTAAATGTTTTTTACATTACTTGAGTAAACGTTTACACAGATTTTAATATTAAAAAATGTAAAACTGTTGTTAATTTCAAATTGTCATTTATTTTTAATTGAACATAGCTATCAAAGCTCAGCATTTGATTTATTAAACAGTATATTCAAACGTCGCCGTATCAATAAATTGCGGACGAGCTCATATCTGGGATGTGGCGGAGCAGAATGCGACGGGCCGTATCGACCCGTCTCTCGACGCGACTGCGAACGGCCCAAATGAATTGACCGACCCCGCTAACTTACCACGGTATTGTACACACAAATTGGATTGCTTTTGGTCAGTTTATACACCCAGTTTTCTACAAAGTCATTATGTTTCGTAGCTAAAATTTGTGACTATTTGAAAATTGATCCGTTTCTTTTTAAAATGTTTTTTTTGTGCACAACCGACAGTATTATCCCTACATGTTTCTGTAGTTTATCGATTTGTCGAGTGAAATAAAAATATCTTCTAGTTATTTTGATCTTGAGAAATATGAGTACATATCTGTAACAATTCCATAAAACCGCAGACAGCTCAATGTTTGAACTACTTTAATCTTGTTTAACTGGTTTTGTCGTGTGATTATTACATTTTTTATTAATTTAGTTACGTTCAAGTAATTTAATACATAGGTATAGAGTTATTTGTGTATTATCCATACGCGAAACCATATTCCCTTTTAATATTATCTTAATTAGTTTTTTGTAGGGATTTTTAAGGGTAACAATATTATTTAAAATTAATTAACACACTTTTTACCTTTTAGATAATTCCTAAACTAAAATTTGCATATATTTGTGCTAGAAAAAGTAGAACACTTCCGACTTTAGTACTTTGAGCAACTATTAAGTTTGATCATGGCCATAACTGAAACTGTTGGCCAATAAAGCTTCCAAACTCCTGCTGCGACCGGCTCATAAAACAACATTTGGTTGAGTACGTCTAACTACTTGTCATTAAAGAAACATTTACTAAAATATGAGCGTTCGTACTTTGTTAATATTTGGCGTTGCGTTAACTTTAACAACCGTTTAATGTAGCTATAGTTTGTGTAAATTATTTTAACCCTTAAATGCATGATTTTTGTTTTATGTTTAAAAAAATATATTCGTGTAATAGACATATATAGACTGTCTAGAAAATGTATGTATTACTGTTTAGTATGTTGTTTAAAAACAACATTATGCATTTAAGGGTTAACTCTGTCGCGTTAAATTAAGTGGCAAAAGCTGTAGAAACTGACTGATTAAATCGATGATTAATTTTTTTTATTCTCTAGGCATGATTTGAGATTTTTCAGAAAAAACTACAATACTATCATCTATTAGATAATTGAAACAACAAAACGAAAAGTATATTTATTATTATAATAACCTCCTCCTTTCGGAAGTAGGTTAAAAATAGTTATTTCTCTACATTGTACCTATTCTTCATTAGGTGCTTATATAATATCTGACAATGATTTCAAATATTCTAACATGACAAGCGCCGATGGCTGTTTTATACTGACAATGTTTAATACCCAACTACGGATGCATAAACCTGACAGGTGTTCAGAATAATCCGCTCAGAAATCGCAATCTCGACGTCGATTTACGTTAACATTTGATATTCAATAAATTCTCATTATGGTGACTTCAAGCATTGTAACCAGTTTATAGACAATGATTAATATTTAGTGCATAGATGCATATGTATATAGTGCACAGATTTATTCACACTAGTACATCTAGATGGGTTTATAAAACAGCGAGCGTGTCACCTCCTAAGAGGCCGGCAACGCATCTGTGGTTCCTCTGGTATTGCAGATGTCCATGGACGTCGATGATCGGTGGTCACGCCGCTCGTTTGCCCCTTTTCTTATAAATAAAAACTTATATACCGACCAGCTACCACAAATTTAACGAAAGGAGATTAAAATTATCGGAGTTTGTTGTGGAAATACTATAAAAATCTACCTAGACCACAATGTATAAATCGAATTAAATTGTTTACATTGTTAATCCATTCTGTTATTTAGTGTGGGTGTCCTTAAGTAAGGTCTTTAGTTATTGTGGTTGAACATCAAACTTTAAACATCTGGATGGACTGTGGTAAACACTTAAAAATTAAGGAAGTGTGAAAAGATGTCAGTTGTGGATGTGGCAAGTTATTTTAGAAGTAAACTATGTTAGAGCGTTATAACTCACGTTTAATGTGTCATGTTGATACAGCAGTTTCAGTTTGAACTCCGCGGCTCGAGTTTACATGAAACCAAACATACCAACATTCAAAAAATTAAATTTCCTTCCCACTATAAAGCACGTATATTATGATAAGCTGTTGTTCCGAAATGGGTAGGAAATATAAGTCCTTGACTGTACGCGAAAGTTTATTAGCGGGTAAATAACGTTATAAAGTTGTAGACTTTGCGTAAGTACGCAGTTGGCCTGCACTGGAGTTATATAAAAATACTGGCCGTTTATGGTCTCGTCCTAGAATTTTTTATAGCTTTGCATTATTTTATTTTTTTCTTATATTTTATCATATCTTTGTAATCTACAAATTCATTGTTATTATTATAATATGTGGTGAAACTCATTACTGTCAGTAATATTATTATTTACGATACGTTTGTTCACATAACTTATCACTAACGTCCAACAAAAAGGATTTTACATTGACTATCATAATGTCTGCAACATTTTTAATACAAAATGCGATCTCAAGTGCATATAAAATGTTATAAATAAGGTTTATTAATTCTAGGGCATTTCCTTAGCGGCGCGGACGCTATAAACATATCGGTGCGTAACTGAGCAAGCGTCCGCCGTCACTGAAATAGAATGAGAATGCAAATCGACGCTCAAAAGTTCATCATCCCCGGGACTATTTCGAATATTCTCCAACACCTTGACAGCTGAGCCGGCCCTGGATGCCTGGAATACCATCACAATAACACACAATTACTGAACGTCATTCTCAAATGTCATTCAGAAACGTCTAGTTAATTATTTATGGGAAAAAATATTTCTCGTACGCTCTTAAGCCGTACGCACTGGTATTTTAGTCGAGTAGCAAGCAATTTAGTTACTAAACGTGTCCGAACAGCAACAGTATGGTAGAGTAAATAAATAACTTATTAATTATATAAGAAAACATTAATTTATATAGTAAATTGAAGTTAGATAATAGTAATAGTAGATTAGTAAATCCTTTGTTCGGATACTTGCAACTTGCTATTCGACTAAAATACTATACTAGTGCGACCAAGGCTTTAGGCGTACCAAAATTAAAATGCGAGTTGCAGTATTGCTCGACTAAAAAATGTCCATTGCATCTTTATTCATTTTAGTTACTTTAAAAATAGTTACAACTCTAACTTTTACTACTTAGTACTATTTATACACCGCTTAATTTAATTCAATTTTTTATTTGTATAAATGTTTTATTCGTTTTAAAGTAAAAAAAATAATTAATTGAGCAAAAACTTGTGTTTATTTTAACTCAATTACAGCGTTTTTATCTATAGTCATGACTCAATCGAACAAATTCAATTTGACGTAGTCTGTTGATACTGTAATTGTTTTTTTTCGGCCAAAGTAATCGAATCAATCATTTATAACTTCGTTTAAAATGTTTTATTCGATAGTATTATTTTGAACGATTATAACCAACTCTAAAACAAAATTATTTTACTGATTATTTCGCATTGATTGTTATAAACCCTACTTTTGCTGCAATAATCTTAATGCGTACCGTTGTTCTTTAGGTTACCATTGGCTACAACTATCGAGAAATACGAAAACAGTATAGTTTTGTATGAATGTTGCATCAATGAAAATGCACGGTTATGAACCAATAAACGTACATGCAACTGGAGGGGTTACCCGAAGTACATTCGCTACCAACCGATTCGATAACGAATGTCAAAATTGTATGGAACTGACAATAACGTTCGATATCTCACACGTGACAAGCTTATCGAATGTCAATGTCAGTTTCATACATTTTTGTCGATTCCATCAGCGATATCGCCAATCGAAAAGTAGTTTGGGTAGTCGCCCTGTTGGTGTTTATTCCTTAGATGACAATCGTATATTCTAATTAGCTTTATCTTTTACTTCCTTTGACAAATTCCGAACACTATCCGGAAAAGTCATGGAGTACCTACGCTCTGCGTTAAGTGGTCAGGATGCGTTGATGTATTTTCAACGTTAATTCATTACTAATCGTATTTTATTCCTTGCATTATTAGCTTACTTATTGTTAATATCAAGTGTACATTTTACTTATAAAAGGTAGCTATTACCAAGTTAACAAATGTACTATGACGTAAGATCCAGAACCAGGTTACATACAAAGTATTCGTCGAACAGCTGTGCATTATTTATAGCTAAGGTGTGAAGTAACACGTGTCTAATGCGCAGTAATGGAAATCACCTACGGTTATTCATTAAAATATCTTGTACTGAAGTACTAGAATGTTCCATTTTACTATGAAGAAATGTCTAACTTTTGTTTATCGTCTCAGCCATAACGTACACTGCTGAACGTAGGCCATTACTTGCATGAAAATCAATTTTAAAGCAATTTTGAAATAAATAGTATTATGGTAGGCTAATACAGTCAATTAAAGTTACTAGTACATTTTAACAGATTCGGAGTTTGCAATTCGCTATAGTATAAGGTTTTTATATAATTATATAATACTATAATTATATTTTATATAATACAAATTGGCAAACGAGCAAGTGGCCACCAGGATTCGCTGAAAATTCCGAAGCGACCCCTGCCCATAGCTTATGACATCTGCAATTGTAGATGCGTTGCCTACCCTTAATCTACGGAGGAGGAGACGCACAGCTAGAGGATAACACCTCTGCTTATGCGTTCTCTCCCCCGCCAATCCTCTTCCCCTTCCCATCATTTCTTTATAATTAAAAGATAAGACGAGAAAGTGGACTAAAATTAGGCCTCCGGCGCCACAGTCATCACGTGAAACACGGTATAACTTCCACTTCATGTATGTCTTCTGTGTGGTCGTGGTATTTCACCGGGAGAGCCCGCCGATCCGTGCGAAGATAATAAAGCAGACTCTACCACTGTTAAAACATATTTGTTTAGTACAAACAAACACATACCTAATTAAAAGTTTAAATTATTACATTATTATTATTTACATTCATTAAATTGTCTACAGAATCAAAGTTTGTTTGTGTGAAGTAAGTACTGAATTAATTTGAAAGGCTATTAATATGATAATCAGCCCGCGAGGCGTATAAGATAAACAGACGATTGTTTGTGTTGCGAAGAGGAGTATTTCAACCCTTCTAAATACAGCAAATATACGAGTATCATTCAAGATTAGGAAAATATAGCCAAAGTGTAAAATACAATTATGTTTTTTGCAGGAGAAGGAGGCGAACGAACAGCAGGATCTACTAAATTAATTGGTCCGACGCCAATGGACATCTGCAACGCTGAGGAACCACAGATTTTCTGCCGACCTTTGAGGGGTAAGCTCTTTTCTTGAAAGGCTCTGAGTCGTTACTGATTGGAAATACCGCTGAAGACAGATACAATATTCGTTATAAAGTTCCAAAGACAACACTGATATTGCTGTTTTTAACAGCAGAGATTAATTGGTTAGTTCCTATTAAGTCTATAGGAAAGATGACAGGTTGAAAACTATCACCATCAGTGCAGTTATTAAAACAAAATATGCAGCGGAACGTAATACAGTAATTAATAGCAAAGTCACGTGTTACATTAAATTGAAGCGTGTTTAAAATAAATGGTTTCGCGTTGGCTGGCGGAGCGGAATATAAACTGTGGTGTAAACAATAATTGGTTGCAGGCCCGCGGTCGAGTGGCATTTCACGATCTAGAAAACATACCAGCAACGTTCCCGCACGCCGTCGAAGACGAGGGAAAAAACTTTGCACTAATAATTGCCATCTTTCAACACTAATAACATAAGACGTGCGAAATAACTCGGCCACTAAAAATCAACATTAAGTTTAAGTAAGAGTAGATACTTAATTAAGTTAATCTTTTATCCTTTCGTTTGAATATTTATATGTAACTTAATGAGGAGTTATCTTCTAAAATGAGCGAAACCGTTATCTTTTCATGTTAAATTCAATGAAACATTATACATTTCAATTCATTTTAATTTCTTTGAAACGATAATGAACGGTGTGGTCGTCCTTATCGTTTGATTCTGCTTAAATTCTACGCACCAGCCTATAATGCTTATGCTTGTTTGTTATAGACCCGTCTAAAATTCATGACATGCATAAGGTCAAAATTTTACAAAAATCGCTATTATTGCCCCATATGGAAATAATTCATATCTATCTTAGAATATAAAGTGTAAACAAAAGCTTCTAAATACTGCAATATTTGCAATGTTCTAAGACAAAAGAATAACGATATCCTTAATCTAAGGACAAATCATGCATTGTTAACTTAAAGCCTTAGTTTTACTTGGTCAGTGAGTAGCCTACATTCCGATGCCACTAGTGTACATTTTTATGTCCTGAACGTAAGTACTAAGGCTAGTACTTAAGACCTCTTTTATGGACTTTAATAACGTTTATTGCCTTACCATATTTCGAATTAATCATAATTTATAACTCACATATTACCTTTTTAATTCGTTCATTAATATAATACTAATAGACTTAGTTAAAATGTTCGATTAGTTAAGTGAATTATTTCCAGTATCGGTAATTATCAGTTTAATAAAGTAAAATACCGATTTATCGCCTAGTTTACTGCAATAAAAAGACCAGTGTAAACATAAACCGACCTTAGACAAAAATATTCATAAGAAATACTGCATTTGTCGTATTATTCAGTGTGTAAAGAATGAGTAAAATTTTTTTTTTTTGATAAATCTAGCATTTTCCGGTTGATAAAACTTATTTATTTTGGTTGAAATAGCTTTAGTTATAGTCAAGATAGAGTCAATGTTATTTTAGTTGAAGGCGTATTTGATTTATGGACTGTGAAAATATGATGCGTCGTCATCAAATATTCTTCTATCCCAAACACGTAGCACCTTACCGCTCATATATCTGGTGTCAACAAAAACATTTCGCGTTGTAAGAACGGAATAAAAGAGAAGCTACCGCTGTGCGAGCAGAGATGAAATTTGCATTCGGCACTTGATCGTAATGTTGTTTGCATTTTTATATATTCACAGGAATAAACGAGATTTGAATGTTAAAGAAGCAAATATAGTAAGTCTACGACAAAAACTTAACCGCAAAAAAAATGTTTTTTATTTCACAACTTTTTTCTTCTTTATTATATAAGATGTAATTTAGGTTTTTAAATTCAACTTGTGATAGTCCTAGCATATATGTTACCACCAGTGAAAAGAGACTCTATTGAAACTTAAGCCTTGTACTAGGATAGTATTTTAGTCGAGTAGCAAGTAGCAAGTATCCGAACAAAGGATTTACTAATCTATTCTACTAAAATGTTGCTGTTCGGACACGTTTAGTTACTAAATTACTATGCTAGTGCGTACGTTTAGGCTTAAACGAGTCCGAACAGTAGTAAATCCTTTGTTTTGGATAAACGCTACTTGCTACTCCACTAAAATACAATCCTGGTGCGAACAAGGCTTTACATTGTAGACTGTAAGTACTTCAAAACTTACTAATGACAAGCGTTTGCCCGCTTTGTTCGTTGTGGTGTCTAAGAAAGCAGATTTGTGTAATTATAAACATTTTATATCTGATCATCCTACGACTTACAGAGCCATTCACCCGATTGATCAATACTCTTTTAGGTATAATTATAATTTGCAAGTCTCGAGAGCCGACGCTCACTTTGCAGTTCACTGTTCTCACAAATTTCAATTAAGATAAACATCCGAAAGTTATATAAACAAAAAGGGCTCTCGCTTTGATTGGTTTTTAAAGTGTTTGTCGCTCGGCGGGAATGTTATTGAAAGTGAGAAGTAATGATTATTAAGAACTGTTTCAGACAAAATTTAATTTAAAATCATAAATTCAGTTATTTATACACAACAATGTTTTGCTCATTTGTGTTCTTATATTTGTACAAACTTTCGATATTATAAATAACAAAAAAGAACTCCTTGTTATCTTCAACTGAAAGTTTAATTTAATATAAAAGAAGAATTTGTTTCATTGTTAATATTAAAATATACCAAAATATAGCGAAATGTTTCTCTTTTCACTTTCCAGCAATGAGCAGCTCGACGTCGACAACTGTTTATTTTTCTTTGTCGAGTTGCTTCGTATTCAGACGAAATATGAATTTAAACGAAGCTTCTTTGTTTGCGACAAAAGCATTTTGTTGCTCTCTTTACGAAATGCGCACTAATGTCCTAATGGTTTGTGGTACAGGAAATATAAAACTCCTATATACTATATGAGTAAAAATGATTCATAAACCCGTGATTCTGAAAACATTTCAAATATAATAGAGATGCAAATTAAAATGTCTTCTACAGTATTAATATTTAAGCCTACGTTACTTGACCTAGGTTACGGGCTCTATAATTTATCTGAATGACCGCCAATAAGTGTCGTCTCAGCGTGAAATCACATTAATTATAAAGTGCCAATCGCGTCCCGTCCTCGTACTTTATTTATGATCCTATAATACTATTAAGCAAACGCGTAGGTAGAACTTAAAATACTACTTACATCTTAAAAACAACGGCAGCCAGATTTAAAAAAGTAAAGAATTTGCGACTAATTGACATCTTGTTAAAAAGTTTCCTTCGCGCGCGATTTTCTTTTTCCTCTATTTTTTTATATCAAATTTTCTATGTGGCCAGTTCGAACTTGGTATAAATCCTTTTCCTATCAAAGAGGTCGAATACGTGTATACTAAAGACAGGTTCTTAAAACGCTATGAAGACAATTTATTTTATGTTTTTTGATTCCGTGCTCCTATTTTAAACATGCTTTTATTAACGATGTGTTAATGTCACCTCATTAATGACACCTTCCTGTGAATAGTTGTGTCGTAAAGTATAAATAGTCTCTAGGATGTCCCTATCCTAAAATAAACCATGTTTGTTTATGATACCGGCGGAATCGCGGGCCCAGAGTGCGAGATCTTGTAACGATGTCTACTTTATCATAATATTATTATCTAAATTTCCTCGCGAACCTTCCTAGATATAAAGTAATATAGATTTTATTCAGACTATGTAGTTTAGATTACGAAATGTTGTATACAAAGTCTGCGAAGATGTTATCGTGTAAAAGATAGAGTTGGAATTTATGTAAATAATATTTTATGTCTTTCAACTTAAACACATCTTTGATAGAAAATATTAAAAATTTTGGTTGTGATAACATTTCTTCTTTTTAATTTTAATGACATCTTCCTGCTTCATATGAAATTTAAACTAAATTCAACTTATTAACACTAATAAAATTGTTAAAGTAAACTTTCCCTTTAATTCTGCTGCGAATTTTAACCTAAAATAATTAGTACAGTCGTGTACACAAATGTCGAAGTAAAAGTTTCCTTGTGAGTTTTTCAAGTGTTAAAAGCTTGTGCACTGGACTGTACCATCGAGTACACGTTCAATGTCCACTAACAACCTTCCTAGATTTACACCATTTTAACTTTACATTTATCCACGAACCCTCGTCAATGTGACTCAAAGTGATGTAACTCTCTTATGTTATCTTGTTCGAGATAGTCCGCGCGTCGAAAAATCTGTGTTAGTATTTACCTAATGTGTAGTTACTTCTTCTTCTATAATGTTAAAACAATAAAACTATACTTAAGCCGCCTACAGACGCTCAGTTTTAATTGTACAGTTCGACTGCGCAGTTAAAGCTGACATATGTAGGCATAACTAAGAACAACAACAGAACAGGGCTACCCAAAGTATCTTTCGATTAGCGATATCGCCGATGTTATCGACAAAAATATATGAAACTGACACATTCAATAAGTTATGTGATTATCACATGTGAAATATCGAACGTCGTTGTCAGTTTCATACATTTTTGACGTTCGCTATAGAATCGCTTCGTATTGAATGTACCATGGGTAGCCCCCTGTACAGATCGGTTGTGCAGTTCAAAATGACGTGTGTACGTCAGCTTTAACTGCACAGTTAAAACACTGAACGTTTGTAGCCGGCTTCACATTGACGTCTCACTCGCTGTTTTTTGTTACTGGGGGATTCGATAGCGAACATGAAAAATGTATGGAACTGATAATGACGTTTGATATTACACGTGACAAGCTCATGACTTATCGAAAAACATTGTTACATTCATACATTTTTATCGATTCCTTCATTGATATCGCCAATCGAAATATGCTTTGGGTTAACCCCTGATGTAACAAATGCTATGTTATGCAAATTGCATATATTATTTAATCATACTTTAAGACACGCATACGTGCAAATCTTGGTATTGCAAAGATTGTAAGTGATTGTACAATAATAGACACGCCCTTTGTTCGTCGCAATGACATTTGCCGATTGCAGTTCAATGGTGAGCGTGCTGCCGCGCCCACGATGCTCCCGCAAATATACCAGAGGGCAATGGCTATTATTGCGTCAATGAAATACCCATAAGGTTACTTTTAACAACTATGTGTTATACATTCTATGTTAACAGGAATATCTTCAATATTGTCACGTGTTATTATTTACGAACGAGGTGATAGCAATAACTGTTTAAGCGTTCAAGTGTTATTTTATTTATAAATTGTGAAAGTCGAATAATTTTCAAAAGTACACTTCTTGAGACTATCGAGAGTGTATTAAAAATAAATAGAGTCAAGCCTGCTTAAGGGATAGTCCAAGGGAACGCGATATTTGTCTCGCTCATAGAGGTTTCTCTCTAATCCGAGTCTCTCGCATTTGGAGGTACCTCGTCGGGACCAGAAAATGACCAGAAAAGCGTCTATTTATTTAAAGTAACTTCTAAAGACTACATAAAAGGCAAACGACGTAACTAAAAACTTTAATGCTAGAGAAAAACTTGATGCAATTAGCATTAAACCCTTAACCAGTAGTAGAAGCTGTCTAGTGCCTAAATAAGGGATACTTTATTCCAAGGTTTACGTTAGGAAGGTTGTTCTTACTATTTAAGTAAACATTAAACAGTTATATAAAAAGGATGAGTTTGTATTTTCATTTACATAACTTTACTTTTTACTGTTATTAGAATTTTGTTATGGTTATCTCTGTAACTGTAATATTTAAAAACAATTGCTATCTGACCATAGGTTTATGTTAAGTGTAGATGTGAACGAAAGATGCACTTGTAGCTGTAAGGATATACTATTCATTCCCCTTTTGGAGTCAAGTCATAATCTGAGTTTACTTACAATAGCGACTAGCGTGTGGAATTCATTCGTACGCTTTTGGATTGAATACACAGTGTATTCGGATCTTTAGATATCTAGATCTAACGGCCTTATATTAATTGTTAGTTAAGAGCGTCGGTGGCTCAGGGGTTTAGCTCTTGACTTGAGATAATCTGCAGGCCTAGAGTACGAATCCCGCCGTGTAAGAATGTGTTTTTCTAATTGCATATGTACATATTCACCTGACGCTCTTACGAAGTAAAACATCGTGATGCAATCTGCACATATCGGCGAAGAAAGATTCAAACATATGTGTGAAGTCGACCAACCAACACTGGGTCAGCGTGGTTGACTATGGCCTAGTCATTCCTTAGGGCGTAGGCTCCGCGGCCGTCGTTGGGGACGTTTAATGAGCTGGTTATGATACACAACTGAAAGAAGTTTGTTCTGTTTCATTATTAAAAATCATCTTCATTCAGGGCAGCCATGTTCATGTAATGTTTAAATTGATATAATCAAAATTCAAAAGAAAAAAAATACAACTTGCAAGTACGAATGTAGTAATAGCTATAATGAAATTAATATCATTGTGGAAAGTTTATTAGAAATTGTTACGTTTTCTTTGAAATGAATCCGTATTGTTTGCGAGAAAACATCTGAACCTCTCGATTTCCCTTCCTGAGCTTACCTCGAAGGCTGAGTTAGATTTTGTAACTAGATACTGGTGGAACACTAGAAGGGAGTGCTAGTAACCAATACTGCATAATTATTTTGTACTGACATTTCAAACTACTGTTATACCAAGTTTACATACCTATATCTCAACTTCGTTTGGATTCTACGATATAAGTTATAAAGTTTATATTTAAAGGTTAAAGGTTTCGACCCATGATGGGCTCCAGGTACACGGCGGGATTCGAACTCAGGACCTGCAGTTTACAAGTCAAGAGCTAAACCCCTAAGCCACCGACGCTCTAAAGTTTACATTTACTGGTATATTTATATTTTTACGAATTAAATAAGTGTTATTTGCAGATGCAGTTTTGCTGTAGCTTAAATTAACAGACTGTATCTAAATTAAAACAAAATTGTTCCAGTCCCTTACTATACAGATTCCAAATAATTTGATACTTGATATTAAAGTTGCACATTAACCTTCGTCTTGATTGCCCTACGTGTTTAATAAACTGATTAAAACGTCAGGTATGCGAGCCAGTTCGAAAGTGGGTACTTAAAAGAAGGTAAGTACAGACTTAGTGTTACGATTTCGTCATGAGTGGCACCTGGTACTATTTACTGAGAGTCTAGCACGAAAGTATTAGTAACGTCATCGACAACATGTGTATAAAAATTGTACAGAGCCGTGTCGAGCGTGATTTTGTCTATGACGTTATGAGTACTTGTAAGTTTTCGTGCTAGGCCCTGTTTGTTGTTGATATTGATACTGCATTCCAGTCGCAATTACGTTAGGTTTCGTCAGGCCTGGCGGAAACTGTTGCGCGGTCGACGTGTACGTTAGATACTCGTTGTATTGCAAAGATAATATCGTTTACTGTAACGCGATGCGTTTTGTAATTTACGCAAAATAAAAAGAAATCTATGCAAATTTCGTAACCGTTACGCACACAGCACTTATCAATGTTATCAAAATATGATCAAGCTATAGCGAGCTGTAATACTTGGATCTGATTACTACGAGTGAAATTACAGTAATTGCTCAATGTCTGGTCAATTTTATTTATTTTCCGAAACTATAAAATATAATCTATATCTATACTAATATTATAAAGAGAGAAACTTTGTATTTTTGTATGTATTGAAATAACTCAAGAACTACTGGGCCGATTTCAAAAATTATTTCATCATTAGAAAGCTACACTAACCCTGAGTAACATAGGCTTATATATATTATTTAACTAAACGCGGACAAAGTCGAGCGAAATAGCTAGTTTTAAATAATTTAGAATTTTCTTAACCATAAAGTACTTATAGGGCTATTCCATGTTATTTAACCTTTATAAGTTCTCGTATCAAGGTGAGGTCTGCGGTCTACGTCATTGAGGTCAATGCTGATACGGTGCTAGATTGATGCTCTGCTTCTAATCCATTTAGAAGCGATAACGATGATCTATTTGAGTTCAAGGCTGGACTAGCCGTGACTCATGATTCAATATTGAAATATGCCAAGTTAGACTAAGTTAAAATAAAGCTTGAAACTTTTTTTATATTCTGTAGCAGGAAACTTCAGAGTGATTACAGTGGGCCCCATTGGTTGTCGTCAACTTAGCAATGGAAATACTTTGGTAATTTCAAGACAGAGAATACAATTGCAATTTTTCGGTCTGCCTCACCTGACCGAATTGCTTTTACGCAATTTGTCCTCGCCTCACAAGGTCACGGGGTTACAGGGTTGTCTAAAACCTAGCATCATTCCATCCCTAGAAAAATATATTGACGCATATAGAAAAAGTAACGACGTTAATCATTTTCCTACATATATTGGACATACCAAGCTTCCTGACAAACTATACGCAAACGTATTAATAAGCCTGAGATGTGCGGGGCGGGGTCGGCGGGGTGCTGCGGGGCGAGGGGGACCCCTCTATATCATAACGGTTAATGTCCTTCTTAATGCGAGACAATTTCCGTCGGCGCAGCCCTGACGACTTCCTCTGATATCAGGCGCATTAGTGTTTGCAAAAAATATCACTAGAAGTGTGACTCTGCATATATTTATAGATTATTCATAGTAACAGGACATTAATGTGTTTATATTATGTGATACTAAATAAAATGAAGAAATATCTTCCAGGACAGATGTACTCACGAAGATAAACGTTACTAGATGCGAAAAGCATAACACATACACCCCATCGAGGAAGGGCTATATCGCATTTTAGATAGCTTCTTTTTGCATTAAAATCTACACTTTCACTTCCTCTCTTCTAAGCCAATTAGACCTAGCCTAGCTTTTAATTGTGCTCTACTATGAGGTTGTAATAATTTAAAGCTCAATTATTAGTCACCTAAAAAACATAGTATTCAAGGCCAATAACACGTATTTAACTTGACCATATACTTATCCATAGATTATGAGTAGGAAGTTCAATATGTAGTTTTTGTGTTCATTAAATCGATGAACTTTCTTCAGTGTATGTAAAACTCGTTAAGATTTCTAATCAAAACACCGAGTACGATGATGCGGGTATGTTTTTGTTGGACAACTCTCACTGCGATAAGATTGCTTAGGAATTACCATTCTAGTGAGGGGAGTTACTTTTTGTGTTAATAATATTAATTATTGATTCAAGTTCACATTGAAACGACATTCTTTCAGCTATTTACTATGATAGTTAAGTTATTGTTTCTTAACTATCTTATTTGCCTTAATAACTTCGGCATTATACACTAACTTATACCTTAGGTTTTGTGTTTTTTGCACCTTGATGATGCTTATTTTAACAAACTAGGAAAACACATTCGACTTAAAAAAAAGCTTTGTACTTAAAACATTATTTCTTAGGATCTGACAAGGTGATGTCGAAATACCTCAAACTTATGGTTAGAAAACTCAATACAAGACAGATTTTTAAAACAAATGTCTTGTCAGTTAGTAAATTTAGTCGATGTCAAGAGGGCACGTTATTGTTTGGGATGTTAAAAAATAAGTTCCGTATGTTAATAGGCCGGGTCTTTACAGGTGTCACTGGTGAGGCGTCTTCGTGGCCCATTAAAGTAGTTCCGCAGTCACCACTCGACCCGGTTGCTATTGTGTTACGACAATGCAGCGACAAATCGACCCTTTGTTGTCATTTGTCTTGCGACATGCGATGCGCAGTTCTATTCTGCGTTCGTTTAATATTTTGGAACGTGGCCAAGTGAGCAGCTATTGTTATCCCAATGAAAAATGGATACATTTCATTCAAATCTAGTAAAATGTAAAAAAAATACATAAAAATTTGAAGAAAAGAGGCTTTTATATTCCGCAAGTAATCAGTTACATTGTGACAAAATATTACACTTAAACGATTCCGCATTTTAAATCATATTCCAAAATGTCTTTTAATAAAACTGGACTATACAGAAGCATATAACATAGTTCTTAACTTAGCTTAAGTAAGCACGATAAGATTGGAATAAGAGTATCCGTATACAGAATGACCCTACAAAATTTTCGTTCATTGTTTACAAGCCATATTGTTACGAAATAATGCTTCCTTCGCACTCTTACTATAACGTATTTCGACGACATCGGTTTTTGAATGAAACACATTGGATTCGCAAATTACTGTGTCAAGGAGACAAAATTGTCAAAATAAAATTATTGTTTCCACATTTTATATCACTTTTCACAACAGAAAAACGTACAATCAAAAGCTTGTTTTATACTTAAAATTTGTCAGCATGTATTACAATTACTTGTATAGTAATTTTGTGGCAATTTTAAACGAGTTATAGATTTTTAACAAAATGTTCAATAAATTAGTAACCAGTAACAATTTTCATAATTGTCAAAATCAATACTTTTTCATGTATTTTTTTACAATATCTAGTTATTTAAGCTCAATTAACTTTTTAATAACTTAATAATACTCGTAGTTAACTAACATTCTTCATAGTTTTTCAATCAAGACAATTTTATAGTTGGTAATCGTTCACGGACGAGGTATGGTGATTGATATCCTGTTGGCGTGCAGGAGTCGCCATCTATGGTTGGTCACGACCCATTAAGTAAAGCGCAGAGGATCACTGTGACTGTGCCTAAATCGAAGATTTGTTAAACGTTTTTCTTGTGTCTTTTTCTATGATATATTTAGGATGTTTATACGCTTCATTACTGTAGTGTAGTTCGACACATGATGGACTCCATTTTCCGCAACTCCACGACTAGTGCGATTTTGCTTGACTTCACACATATCTTTGAAATTCTTCGCCGATATGTGCAGGTTGCATCACGATGTTGATTAGTGTATATCGACGTAAACAGTACCAAAATAATCTTCTAACAAAACAATTTTGGAAAGAAACAAATGAAAGTGCAATGAAACTTTCAAGAAACCTTTTATGAGCTGACTCGTAATACCGTGCCTTTAAAATGTTGCAAGTTTCTCTACTAAATTAGCAATATTGCTGGAACAAAGTTCCCAAAGGAATAATTTTAGGTAAAGGGTTTTCATGTTTCTGCAGCAAAGCGGCGAACTGAAATAATTTACCCCTTTGTACTCTCATGGGGCGTAGCAATGTTAATCTTCCATAACGTTTAACAAATTAAATAAAAAAGCATTCTTGCTTTTAATAATAATCGATAAGTTTTAGTTCTAAGTAAAATAACATTCATATAATGTATGAAGGCGTATAGACGCCTTCATACATTATATAAATGTACCCTAAAAAGTTTGTGTTATAGTTTTAATTCTTATAATATCACAAAGCTTACAAAACTTTTGTTTACTTTCTTAAAACATCGAGTACAGCCTTATCTAAGCTTAATAAAAGTGTGTATCAGAAATGTCGTTGACACCGAGCTTATCTTGTAAACAAGGTGTAATTTGTCGAGGTGATAAAACACCTCGCTAACATTAAACTAAGACTTCTGATGTAAGCTAAAGAGGCTCTGCGAGGAAAAATAATGAAAGTTAACGCACCTTTTCATAAATATTACGCAAGCCGGGTTATTTAATAAAATGCATATCGCTGTTTAAATTTAGTGGCCCAACAAGTGAAGAAAAGTATAATTAAGTAAGTAAGTTTATGATACTCGAGGTACAAGAAAGGTGTCGAAGAAAAAAAACGTAATATAGGTCTAAAATAGCGGTTTTAGGACATAATGCGTCGCCTAATTTAGAAACTAGCTGTTGCACGCGACTTCATCGGCGAAGATGTTACTCAAGGATATTGTAGCTTTCTAACGGTAAAGAAATTTTTGAAATCGGGACAGTAGTTTTTGATTATTTCAATACATACAAAAATACAAATCTTTCCTCTTAATATATTAAAAAAACTAACTAACTAGAGTGACACGATGATCCGAAGGGGGCTTTGGTCTCCGATAAAAGACATATTAAGTGAGCTCCACGTCCGCGTTTGGGTTGGGATGGCGCGAGATCGCCAAGTTTGGAGAGATTTCTTTAAAATATTAGTATAGATAAAACAAAATAAATGTGTGTTTAATACCACTGACATATTAGTAGATAGCTTAATCTTTTTGTTATTAATCTTATTAAAAAAATGTTTATCCACAATCATTTTAATTTCAAATGTAAGCCGCAATATGACAGACGCGCACGCAATCTACCCATTTCTTTTCCGGTCCTAAGAATAGAGCGATTAACGTTTTGCACGCCACCTGATTGTCTGTGAATTATTTTTTTATTTCGATCTCGGAGTTATAGTAGAGAAAGTTACACAGCGCTATTAATAACTATAATTGATTCCAGGAAGAGATGAATTTTGATCGAGATGTACGCTCACATATATTGTCCGCTTTATTCCGAAACGAGAATCAGCGTTATTACTGTTGTACTTTCTATTATACGTTTAATACTTGTATATTCATAAAATTTATTCCAAAATAGAGAACGTGTATGTTCTTGGTACTTCTTTTGATACATAATTTGGCCCAATGAGACCCCCGGTCTATGTTATTTAGTACCGAGTGCCAGTATCGTATAAGCGACGACTTATTGGCCCTCGTTTATATCGCAGTACTGTATACATGTTATCGGAATAAGGGGTTGTCTTAATTTTTTTTAAGTTTTTCAACGCAATAGCCATATTTCTATGGGCAGCGGTCACTTCGCTATTTCCAATTCAGGTGGTCGCTTGCTTTTTTGCCACCTTTTAATATAAAAAAGTTTTTTTTTACGAAACCATTTTTTTTAAAGTGTTGAGGTATAAAAGATTTTTATTTAAGCTTTTATAGGAGATATTAAGAAAAAGAATACTGCCATCTACGGTATGATAGGTGCTTTTCTAACCTTCAATGAAAACACAACTTTGTCTTTTAGAAATAGTTTACAATGCACACAATAGATGGCGCTTGTTGTAATTAAAGTGTTGAATTCTATAAATACGTATTTCAATATTCTTTTAAATAAATTATCATCTTTTTTTACTATTTTAACTCATGAAAATTATATATTTTTTTATTATTAATTCAATGTTATGAATCACTTCAAAATATTGTTCATCAATATTCCTTCTTAGATACTAGCCTTGGTTTTTAACCAATTTTGGATCAAAACTTATCAATTATGAGTTTTAAAAACTAAAGAAAGATGAATTATGTCACTGGCTGTTGAATCATGCGTCCTACATCACTGAGGAAGTAGATTATCATATCAATAGTAGGTGCAAGGTCGTTTGTGAAGTCCAATAGACCCAAAGCCTAAAACAACGTTGGGAAGACGATATATCCACGGCGCCTATAATTACAGACATATTCCAATAAGATCACCTTTTAAAACTTCAAACGCTCGTCCTGAAAAGTAACGACTTTCTTTCGTTACAGGGGGGCTAACCAAAGTACTTTTCAGTTGACGATATCGATGATGGAATCGACAGAAACGTATGAAACTGACATTGACATTCGATAATTCATGTGATTGTCATGTGTGAGATATCGAACGTCGTTGTCAGTTCCATACATTTTTGACGTACGCTATAGAATAGCTTGGTAGCGGATGTATATACGTAGGCACCGTCGATAATAGGACATACAACTAGTGGAAAGAGAATAGAGATTATTTTCTTGTACACGCCTTTATTAGTACAAAATTACATTGCGTAGGAATGACTATTTTATATTTGTGTATAATTTTGTCATACATAGTTAGGCATAGCCTTTTCAAAATAACATACAAACCAATCTTATATTATAAAACAATGCTTTAATATCGAAGATTCAAAACGTAATCACCATCACCAGTTACATTCGTCCGCCGAGGGGCGCGGAGCCTACCTCCTAAAGGGTGACTAGGCCATAGTCAAACCACGCTGGCGCAGTGCGAGTTGGTCGACTTAACACATATCTTTTTGAATTGTAATAACATAATGTAACATGATAATTTCGTTAACCACATCAGCGTCTATTCATTGAACATGTTGCAAATTACATGTTAAAAGGATTTATCAATAATATTTATCTATACTTCTATTATTGTATAAAGAGAGAAACTTTGTATTTTTGAATTTATGTATTTTTGTTTGTATTGAAATAACTCAAGAACTACTGGGCCGATTTCAAAAAATCTTTCACCATTAAAAAGCTATATTATCACCGAGTAACATAGGCTATATTATTTATTTCCACGCGGACGAAGTCGCGCACATCAACTAGTTTTAGATAATCTGTTTTTTTTGTTAATAATGGTTTTTATGTATTTAAATCTTCGTAATTAAGCTTGTATTCTTTACCAATTATAAAAAATGTATATTTTTATTGCACATAACATATTACAAATATTTCAATCAATTTTGTAGTGTAATTTTATTACAAATATAATATTAAGCTTTCTACTGACAAAACTTCACATTTTTCCGAATATATCTTACACAACCTACTTAACAAGCGTATATCTATACAAAAATTATTCTTAAATTCATATCAGCCAGTAAATTATAAATTGACAATATTGTGCTGCTATTTTCTAAGGTAATTTGACACTAATATTTTTTTGTGAAACTACCCTCTTAAGTCAGTCGGATAAAATTGAAAAACTTTTTTTTTATTTCTTATTAACTTCACTACAAACATCTACCTAATTCTTATCTTTGGGAGAATTTCTAACCTATTTTATGAGCTGCGTAATAAAAAAAGAAAAAATAAATCAGGTACAGAACAATAAAATGTGAGTTTCAGTGCGTTGAGAGAATAAATTGATTTAATTATTATTATTATAAAATTGATTTTGACTGAGAAATTATTTGTTAAATGGCACATTGTAATATTTCATATAAAATTAAAGGAGAACACAAAATTAGTTATACATCTAAAATATACAAAACCTCAGATTTTATTATAATTATATTTTTATCAATAACATTTTCATATGCGGAAAACTGGTTTAGATTTAACATAAGATATTATTACAATTTATTTAAAAAATAATAATAATTTGAGCGGAAAAATCAATCAATAAAAAATATGTACATTTGATTTAAATAATTCATGGTCTCAATTTAACTTGTGTCTAAAAAAGTCACTTACCTTGAAGCAATGACAGATTCCAATTAAAATTTACTCAGGACAAGTCAAATTGCCTTGGGGTCAAAATAGTTGACGAATAAATTACATTTTAATAAATAATTTCAACACGGCTTATGATTTATTCACTACTTCAAGTGACTTTGTCGTGAATTACTTATCCGTTAAGTTGCTAAGAACCGCTACGTTTCAACAAGCATTGTGCTTATAAAATTGTTTTCTACGTGTCAACATCCTTAAGTATACAAGCAAGGGATAAAGTGAACATCCAAATATTGACTGGGGACTAAGCATAACTTAAATATTACATATTCCAACTTGATATTCTAAGATTTTCAGTCGTCGTCATTAAGTAAGTCTGTACAGGATTTTGCTTTGGTTGATCTGAAAACAAAAGAAAAATGAATTAGTATTCACTTTCAAAAAGTCATACAAGTAAATAGATACTTGTTTATGGATGGTTTGTATGAAAGGGTATTCGTAAGAAAGGAGTGAATTTAGAAATGACAGCTGAAACGAGTAAATATGTATGGAAGATTAGTGGATACTTTGCCGACACCTTAGGCAAAAAGGCAGGTTGATTATGATAACACAATATGGCCCTATATCGGTACTGTAGACACTTATTTAGAAACTTACTGTGCATTTTTGATTCTTCTGCAAACTCTGAGTTCTATGGTACCATTGCGTACTGCCTTGAAAAGAGCCAACGCCTCCACATGTGCCAGCTCATGACAAGCCTGACCGTTCACTGCTAGTACTTCGTCACCTGGAAATATTATTTAGAAAGTTATTTTGAGAATATAAGTGATAAAGTATGAAATCAACATCACATATGAAACAAGACACAAATAATTTGTTTAATTACGTGAAAACAGTGTCGCGGGCGAAAGCTAGTAAATTTATAATTTAAATGATAATAAACATTGTAAGATTATTTGCAGTAATTGATATTGTAATTAATGTTTGCATCATGCCATAGATATTACAAAAATTAAATATAAATCGAAAATTGTAATGTTTTCAAAACACGTTTTATCGTTCTATTTTATCTTGTAACTTTTACTGATAATACGAGTAATTCGAATACTAAATAAATAAAACTTTAACTGCTGTAACCTAAATAAAATACAATTTATTAAATCATTATTAGCTTTTTAAAAAATACTTAATTTTTTTTTATAAAAGTGTTCGTATAGACTTGGTAGACAAATAGTATTAAGAATTAAAGATATATTTTTTTAAAGATATAGTAAATGGCACAAATGCAACACTAGATACAAACATATTTACAAACAATATGGTGCCTGTCAATTATTGTGCGCTTAATATTACAGTTCCGACAAGCGGCAACACAATGTGCCTTCCTATCCTTATCAAATTGCATTCCTCGAAATTAATAAGTGACGCATTGTCATTTGTTAGAAATTAAATTATAAGATTTTTTTTTACCTGCTTTCAATCTGCCATCTTCAATCGCCTGTCCCTGGGGAAGGATGCTCTTGATGAAAATACCGAGAGGTCCTCGTGGCGAATCCCGTCCTCCAACTATAGTGAACCCGAGCGGCCGCTTGCCGTGACCTTTCTCAAATGTGATCGTGTGGTAGGTGTGCGTCGGGGCACGTGGCCGCCTTGGGAGCGTGCAGAAGTTAGCCGTGCTGGGTGTTTGTACATCACTTTCACTGTCTGTTTTATCACCGGTGCGATCCGCGGCACAGTCCGGGGTGTCAACGTCTACCACTTCGCTGGCGCAGCTGAGCGCGAGCGCCTCCTTGTTGGAGCCGCCGTAACTTACGACCTGCCGGCGGAGGAGCTTGTTGTTCATGCTGCTGTAGCTCGCGTTCTGTCCCTTCAGGAAATGCGAGTGTCCGCCGACCGAGCCGGTCGGGCCGGGTGCGCCGCCGGCCGCCTCGTCCGCAGCTGATAGCGCGTCGCGATTACACGTTGCATCGTCCTGTGGCTGTCGTCGCTCTATTCTGACGTCATATTTATCGATAGCCCTTTCCTTTCCTAATATGATAGCGTTCTCGTAGTCTACTGAACTCTCCCGCATGAGTACGTGACTTTTTTGAGGTGGCTCTCTCTGTCTTATTTCCGGGGATGGTTTTTCTCTTTGCCTGCAGATTACTATGTCTATTTCCGATGCACCTGACCTTAAGGCTTCTTTGGCTTCTGGCATAGTCAAATCACGCAGTCTACGACCGTTTACGTTCAGCAACTCGTCGCCTATTCGCAGTGACCCTTCTCTGTAATTAAAATAATGATTAAATTAGTTTTTTTTAAATATAATTACATCATTTAAAATAATAAATCGTTTAATTAATGAGATGATAATTAATGAGGATCATTGGTCAAACAATTCTAAAAAGTGTAATCTAATTCTAGATGATAATATTAAATTATATTAATAATAAAATGTCAAAATGCATAGATTTTAGAAGCGAATTATTACAACTTACTTTGACGCTAGACCTCCTGGCACCACGTGAGCTACTAAATATCCTACGTGGCCTTCATCGGACAGTTTAGTTTTGGCGATAAATATTCCCAGTTCATCGGTAGGATTTCGTCTTAAAATCCTGACGACTTTAAATTCTGAATGTACTTTGTTGTTATTACTTCCTTTAGATGGTTTACGACAAGGTGGAATTGGTGGAATACCTGTATCTCCACGACTTACATTTCTTTGTCTCATTTTTTGTTTTTCTGTCAATTGTAAATATTGTGGTTCTTCGTAATCTAATCCATTTTTAGGCATACGTCGAAGTATTTCCTTTCGATCCAATGACAATGCTCTTTGATTGTAACGGACTTTAGATTTGACACTTTCAGTTCTATCTCTACTTCTTCTTCCCGAAACTCTTGCTTTTGTATACGTTTGGTCGCCAGATACACTTCTGCCGTGGCAAGTTCCCTGAGAATTTGAATGGGAAGCAGAACTTTCACACCGCGATGATATTCTGTCACTATCAAATACAGATGATGCCGCGGATTCATTAACAAGAATACCAGAATCAGCATCTTCACAATCCTGTATTAGAATATTCTCATCGTCACATGAAACATGATAAATATCATCATGAAATATCGCACTTTGACCCTTTTGAAATTCATCCAAGCCCGGCAAAGCTCCATATGAGAAACTTCGTAACTTCGCTTTTACGCCACCTCTTTTCTTTCGACTTTTACTAACGGTAGGTTTAGAAATATTATCACTCCCACTATTCACAGCCTCTTCTTCTTCTCCGTTTTGTTTATAAAGTTTTGAAAAAAATCTGTTTGTTGAGGATTTGAGATACCTATCAGACATAGCTCTCAATTTTGCGGATAAACAAGAACTAGGTCCAATAGTATCTTTGTCATTTTTAATCTTATGTTTATCAGTCTTCTTGTCAGATTTAATTGTTATAGGTAATTCTTCATCGTAAGGCTCATAGTCGTCGTTAAATATTTGGTCACTGGATTTAGACAGCTTTGTTCCAGCTTTAGGTATGGCATGATAGCGGTCACACTCAGAACCAGAGCTATAGCATCTAGTACCTCTGCTACTCAGCGATTTACCTTCCCTCCATCTGCACTCATCTGGACTAGTGGTAGTACTTTTAGCATAAAATACATCATCATCGTAATTTGGCATTTTTACCCATGGGTTAAGATTCTCAAACTCATTGTGCGTTTCTGAATAATTTCCGGGATACCGAAATTGATTGACTTCTTCTACATGTCCGAATCCACTACAATCGCTTCCAGAAGTCGATGTGGCATCATCACAATGCCGCAGAGGACCGTTAGATTTGAAACATGACAATTTAGTATTTTTCACTTTATCGAGTAACGGGTTGCGCTTTTCTCTATACACCATATACTCTTTCTCTAAAGAGCCGCCGCGGTTTTTGCGACACGTGTTATAGTTTTCTTGCGGTGAGGTGGGACCGTTTTGTAACGACACCCGTCTTGTAGCCGGAGTTTCTATTTCACGACACAAATGGGGTGATTTATCTACAATAATGATTTGATCGTTTAAATTGTAGAAATTTGTTTCCACCGAGCTGCTGCTACTTTTTCTATTTGAGTAGCGCACCGGGGACATATCTGAAAAAATAAAACGTAGACTAATTAAATCCATACCAGTGATTTATTTGAATTTTAATTCAACCTTATTTGCTTACGAAAGGGAATACTAAATTTTAGATTCTTACAGTTTAGATACTAAAAAATATAATATTATGAATAACCTGTACCGATTCTGGATCTGCGAGGTGATCGCGTATCTGTGTCGGGCGACACGGCCAACAGCCGCGGCGGCTCGCCCTTCCTGAACCACCGCATTGTCCGCGCTCACCACACCACGCCGCGCCGAGTCGCGTTGCTCACTCCATAGTGCAACTGAAACAATAACCTTGCATCAAACAGGAATAGAAACAGTTATTAACTTACACATCAAAAGTTAGCCTCTGTGCATTATAGTCATACATTATTTTTATACTATAACAGTGGAGTAACAAGTTATTCTTATATGATGAGTCGAATTGTAAACTTAAGAATATGAAAAGTGAACATGCAACATAAAATACTAACGCAAAAAAGATCGGACAAGAATCGTATATTGGAAGTTGAGTCGAAACATAGCTTTGTTATGGAAATTCTACACATTTTATGATTATATAATAATCCAAGTTTAATATTGAATCAAATCAATCAAAAGTCTATAACTTTAACGTAGATGTAAGTGAAAAGCGGAAGAAAGCTGACATCGATGTTAATTAACAGGGAAACGATGTCAGCAAATATAAATTACAAAACGATGAGCGTATATTAATTTTAAATTGAATATTGTGCTCATTTGGTAACAAGATGAGAAGTATCACTGGGGATTTATAAAATGATTTTGTTACCAAGTACCAAAGTATCCAAATGAAACCCAATGTTAAAATAATGAAACCATTGACGGATCATTTCAATCCACCAGCCTATTGAATATTTTGGTAGTAATTAAAATCGAGATAAAGTAGGTGTACTTGAATGATATTATTTAGTTATACGGTTATAGAAAACCGGCCAGGTAGGAATCAAAATATTTCGCAACAGTTGCTTAGATTTGTAATCGATTATTGCAACTCGATTTAATTCTATATTAATTAATATCGATAACACTTAAGCACTTAATATTAACTGGGTAATTAGTTAGTGTAATATGACATCCATGAGCGGTAAAGGTTGTCGTAATGATTGACAATCGCTTCGATTATCACGTAACGTAACCTTGGTCTGGCAAGCGTTAAGCAATTTGTAGCTTAATCGACTAATTTTTTACATTGCTAATGTTGGATAGCAGGCGTTAATATATATTTTTTAACTACAATATAATGATAATTTTTCAAGAAGTTGGACTGGAGACTGGACTGGACTGTTACACTAACAGTATGTGTATTGTATTGTTTATTTTAGAAAACAGTTTATTATTGTAATAAACGTTCAAGTTATCACCTACGTCATAGGCGCCCTATTTCTTAGACGTAAGATAAGGTGATGGACAGACAACAATTAAAGTTACTTCAGATATGACGAGCAATCAGATGAATTCTATTATTGGAGAAATCGACTATAGGTATTGTATATACTTAATAAAACAAAGGAAAAAATGATTAATCATTTATTCTATTAGTCAGTAAAAAAACAATCGCACTTAATTCACTATTTTAACCATGTACCAGTAAAAGATTTAATGTTAATGTGACCTACATATTTTTGCAGTATTGCTTTTTTCTTGTTCAAGGAATAAATAACACACTGATTAATCACTACTTATTATTTTTTATTTATACTTACGTAAGTTATATGCTTTAGAACATAATCAAACAGGCTTTGTTTGTTTTAAATGTGCAATTTTTATATGTAATTAATTTGTGATTTTTCCTGTATACTGTTCACAAAATGAAGCTTATTTTGTAAATTAATGACGTCACTTTTAATCACTTAAAGTATGTCGTTGATTAAGTTACTTCACTATATTTAAGACTGGCCGTTGCCCACGGCTCTGTCCGCGCGGAATTTTAAAAAAAGTAAGTAGTCTATGTGTTTTTTCTGACTATATTATACATCCATTTTTTTGTAGATAATATTGTAGATTTTTTAATTTACTAATTTTCCTTTTAACTATTCCAGGTAAGTTTGAAAGGCTTCTAAGATATGATATTAAGTTAAGATATAGGTAGATGTATCTTGATTCCATCTACTAACTTAGCGAATACATCATGCCAAAAAGTCATTAGTTACGTAAATTTATCTAACTTGTAATATAACATCACGATCTGACCTCTTGCAGACCTCTTGACTCAATAAATAACACTCATAAAGTGTGCATAAAATTATATCATTATTTATTTGTTTAGCATAACACATTTGAAGTTATCAAGCAAGAAAATATATTTGAAATTTTTTAAACTATCAGATGTGTCTATTTGATGTTTTGTTACAAGGGTAAATCGAGACTAAGGAATTAGTAAGGTGACAACACTATGCTAATATTTTGTCCAAACAGTATTCTATGTTCACGGATTTTTATTACATGACTTTAAAAACAACGGTTATTGTGAGACAACTACAGAAGATAGATATATGCCGTCGAGGACTTTTATGTAGCACATTTAAAGAGCTAAATAACAATATAGTTTAGCCTACGTAAGCAAGAAAGCAAATTTGTCCGTATCCTTGACAACTTTTGGGCGTATTATTAAGAATAACTCAAAAACAACTGAATAGTTTTTTTATTTTGAAATAAATGGAACCAAACGACACACTTTACTTTTCTAATGAAAAAAGAATTATGAACCAGGAACCGAGTTATGGGCGAACAAAAAAAACATACAGAATCGAGAACCTTCTCCTTTTTGGAAGTCGGTTAAAAACTAAAGAAATTACAAAACGTAACATTTTTTGACGATAAAACTCATTTTTATTATGTTAATATTAAAATATCTTCCTAGATCTTCTGTTATTACACATTATAGTTCATAAGATTTATTGTTGGTATATACTAGGAACTTGAATACAGCAAACATTAATGAGTCACTAATGTTAGTTTTTAAAGATTTCACACGATGCTTTTATTTTATATAACATGAACATTCCTTAGAACATGACTTTCAATGAAAACGATATCATGAGAATGGAGGGAAAAACATAAGAGAGTTCGTTAAACGCGCGGGAAATGAATGAGGAAGCCAAAGATACGTAGTTACTACCATAAATGTTCTGTTATCTTGGTGCGATGGCAAGACAAGTTAACAAGCATGGTCATCGAACGTTTGTAATGTATGAGCAAATATTTAATTGGACTCGCGTAAACAATGACTATCGACCGAAATATAAACTACATTTGATCCTTAGATCGATCTCTTTATCAATACCTTGCATAAAATAGATTGAGATTTGTTACTCTCAATAAAATAAGTATGTCAACTGGTAAAGCGTTCTTAAGATCAGTCAAAGAATTAAATTGATTAAAAATACTATTGATTTGCTTATCAAATCAGACACGTGATTAGAGATCATTTATTTAAATAGTTCGACCGTATGTTGCGTAGGTTAGATTGTCGCAACTAGGTAGGAAGTCGCTATAGGAAGAAGCGCTTAGAATTGTATATCGTGTTTACGCAATCGCTATTAACGTTACTCAATAAACTAAACTAAACAAAGTAGAACAAAGAAACAATATTATTACACAATAATATAAGCAATAAAATGTAAAGACGTAGCTCCAATAATGTAACAATTGAGGGTACGGACTACCGAACTATCAGTAGTAGGTTGCTCGACTAATAACGTGTACCACAACCTAAAATTCATCTCTGTCTTTATCAACGAGAAAGAAGGGGATGACAATATATTATTGTACTTACTGTTTCAGTAGTGACGCATGTTATAGAACCTTACACGGAACGGAAAACAAACGCATACGGAAGGAAACCCTCTGACGTTTCCTATGACTTCACCAAGCTTATCGTGAAGAACAAAATTACTTATATCTCTGTTTCCTGGCGCTAATTCGATTCGTTATGCAAATATTACATTATTTTGAATAGAGGAGATGTAAAAAACAATAATATGCGTAATGTTAGACAATTTATGTCATTGTATGAAAGTAGTCGCATGCGAAACTTTCCCATCGCACTTTGGAATGTTGCATTAGAATTATAATTTGACATCGTGGGTTTAGAACATGGACATATTTGTTTAACACTATATTAACACAAAAAATATTCAAAGTAATAAATGATAAATAAGTTATCAAAAAAGCTATGTATTTTTGGGTAAATACTTACACTTATGTATTCAGAGTTATGATTATCTCAGGTATAAATTCTTATAAGATTCTACACTATTGGTGATCAATAAAGGAGTAATCCAGCTAATAACAATGACCACCTACTTACGAATACAGAAAAAAACAGACTATAATATTAAACACAAAGAAACAATACAATTTATCAATAAATCTATGATTGCCATTACCCAGATCTATTCTTTCTATGGGCTGTAAAAAGTTTAGCTTGACTGCACCGAGATTTTATTACCAAGGAAATGACCGCGATCGCAACTAACAATGGTTTCAGATTAGTTGTTAATACTGTTACCTGGCATGATAGCCCGCTCCCTTTGCTCTCAGCTGTACCATTATTAATTCCTATGCCCGCTATGCAATATAATAATGATAGAGATGGAAACAAAATATTGCATATTATATTTTTATTATCTTTCGAAATTAATTTACATGAATATGTTTTCCTTTTAAATAAATTAAGGTATTTTGTCACAAACTAAGAACCACCAGTAAGGACGTGAGTTAATGAATAGAAGAGAAATTAAAGTTGACTAAAAAATTAGAAAAAAAAAATCAAAACAAGACAATTTTAGTTTTAGCACAACGGACCAGAAAAGCTTGTGAACTGTGGTATACAAGTTGTTTTTGAATTACTAATTAATCATTTATAACTAAAACAAATGGTATTTGAAAGTAGATGTTGTGTCATTTCATGGGCGTCGCGTTGGCGTCAAATGGTGACAGATAAAGTATGTGCAATCTGGTATGACGCCACGACTACCGGCCCTTCATATTTACCTCAAATAGATATATTCTTAGTTAGACTTGTGAGTAATTTACAATCACCGATTGATAGTTACAATAATCAATGTAAAAATAGCGTTCTTCAATGTTTGTAAAACGATTGTAAGAATATCATAGTAAAAACATCCAGTTATATTTAATTGTTATTTATTTAGCATGTCATTCAGTTATTTTGTTACTAAGGCAATTTCCTAATAACCAATTCACAATTGCTTTAAATTATTAAAGTAGGTTACTACACTTTATAGTGACAGTAGCAAGAACGAGGCTGGAATTAACGCCAACTTTAAAAAAACAAAAACGTGCCTGCTCGCCGAATTGCCGAAACATGGCCGCGCATAAGCGAGGACCTTTCGCGACAATTTTAACTGGCCGGTGACCTGTTAGTTGACGAAATAGTTACGAGTATTTACAGACACCGTAATATCTTGTTCACGGAAATGTTGTTACATTTTTTAAGGAAAATAAGGAACTGCACTTTATACAATTACAATACAATTAATTTATTGATAATACAAATTACACGTCTTTTAAAGCAAAAATAATTGTGTCAGGTTATTAAAAAAACTAACAATTTATATAAAAACAACATGGTATTAGTGAAGCTAAAAAATTCTTCTACTGGCACTATAACATCTATCTATTTAATGAACTTCAATCTTATCCTGTTATATGATATTTAAGTATTGTGATTATTTCGCAATGCCTTTAACTATAGATAAGATCAAAGATGTTAGCAAGCAAACAAGCTAAAATGCATTTAAACTGGACGTTAGCCAAAGTGTTCTTGCAAGTACCGCTTTTGTATACAAAAGAGTATTAAATAAAGATACTTCTAGCAGTACTTTTGGTATAAATCAATTCCAAATGGTCTACATCGTTGACTAAATCGTCTACATAGTATAATCGAATCTAAGAGGGTTACTCAAAGTTCATTCGTATCTCACACGTGACAAGCACATGACTTATCGAATGTCAATTACTTTCATCCATTTTTATCGATTCCATCAGCGATATACCCAATCGAAAAGACTTTGGGTAGCCTTCTAGTACTAGTAGTCTGAGCCAATTCAATTCGTTCTCTTTTTTTAACAATAAATAAAGTTAAGTTATTTTTCCGTCCGGTATCGTTCCTGGTGCAAAGATATTCGTTCTTATTCTTGATTAACGTGAGACTTTTAATACATAATGTAGTCTCTATCATCTAAAAGAGAATGAAAGGGATGACAGATAAAGGTAATACAAGGACAAGTCCCAAAAGAATATGTTAATTTTAATAGATATACATCAGCTATAAAATATGACGATCGTGTGAGGTAATGCGTCAGGTCACGTCGAGTGAAATCAGTATATTTGGAAACATTGATCACGTATGGTGATCAGTATTGAAGCCGCGTGCGACGGAGACGTTTCGAATGCAAATAATACGGATGCTAGCTCATTGTAGGTTAACGTTTAAAACAAT
>QDHC01005028.1:1717008-1737210 GCA_013186455.1 Papilio dardanus tibullus | reverse complement strand
GTGACAAGCACATGACTTATCGAATGTGAATTACTTTCATCCATTTTTATCGATTCCATCAGCGATATACCCATTTGAAAAGTACTTTGGGTAGCCTTCTAGTACTCATTCGTCTGAGCCAATTCAATTCGTTCTTTTTTTACAATAAATAAAGTTAAGTAATTTTTCCGTCCGGTATCGTTCCTGGTGCAAAGGTATTCGTTCCTACTCTTGATTAATGTGAGACTTTTAATACATACTGTAGTCTCTTTCATCTAAAAGAGAATGAAAGGGATGACAGATAAAGTTAATACAAGGACAAGTCCCAAAAGAATATGGTAATTTTAATAGATATACATCAGCTATAAAATATGACGATCGTGTGAGGTAATGCGTCAGGTCACGTCGAGTGAAATCAGTATATTTGGAAACATTGATCACGTATGGTGATCAGTATTGAAGCCGCGTGCGATGGAGACGTTTCGAATGCAAATAATACGGATGCTAGCTCATTGTAGGTTAACGTTTAAAACAATAGAAGAAAGATTACAGAGAATATAACACATCGACACAGACATGTGCACACTTTTGAATGATTCCAAGGTAAAAATTTTGTGAAATTGAGATACTATTTTATTTATATCCAATTTTATTCTGTGTAGGGATTTAGTTTTAATAAAGTTATAAACAGTGTCTATTCCTTAAAGGCCGGCAACGCATTTGCGGTTCCTCAAGTGTTACAAAACGAGCGGCTGGATCACCTCGGTGACCCAGTCGCTCGTTTGCCCCCTTCTCTTATATTCTTATCTTCTCTAATCATCTTATCTTCTCTTATAGGCTTATCAACGAAATATGTTGTCATTTTACTAAATGGAAATGCCTGATGGTTTTTCTAACCCTAGTCATTAGACCGAGTTTTTTTTATAAGATGGCATACGAGCAAGCAGCCACCTTGATTCGCTGAAATAGCGAAGCGACCGCTGCCCATAAACATCTGCAATTGCAGATGCGTTGCCTACCCTTAATCCACGGAGGAGGAGACGCACATCGAGAGGATAATTCCTCTTCCTATGCGGCCCCTCCCCAGCCAAATCCACTTGCCCTTCCCATTATTTTCTTATAAGAAAAGGATAGGAAGGGAAAGTGGACTAAAATGAGGCCTCCTGCACCACACTCTTCAAACGAAACATGGAATAGCTTCCATTTGACGCCTGTCTTCTGTGTGGTCGTAGTATTTCACCGGATGAGTCGGCCTATTCGTGCTAAGATGTTAAAGCGGGATCTACCACTGTTGTAGTTTGCCATTTAAACGGAGAAGCCGTAGGGTTATAGGTAATTTCTTCGCACACTAAACTGCTATATGACATTTTACTTTACCATAAACTAAGTAGAAATATTGATTAATGTCAAGAGACTAATCATGTTGTAAACGTTACGAGGGTTGAACTATCTTGTACAGGATAAAGGTTGATTTATTCCCGTATGTTACAAAATAACGGAAAAGTAACCGGAAGGGATTCGAACCTAACATAATTCATAGTCATTACCGTCAATGCAAAAAGGCGATGGGAACATTTGCAGATTTGCAGCATAAAGACGTTTATATGTTTTGTAATGTGAAAGTCGACAATTGATCGTTTGAATTGAACGTAAAGAGAGAAAATCTCAAGTTGAAATACCGTAAGAGGTTATAACAAAAAGACGCTTCTTGCTTTGCTTTGACATTATGCAACGATTCAACGCTTAGTAAGTGAATGCTGAGTTAGTTTGAGTGACAAAGATCTTTAAAAATGGCAATTCATATCTTCTACATCATATTTCCTTGATTGTAAGTAAACGATTGAAGTTTTCTGTGCATATTAAGCATAATGATTATAACAAAAGCTGGTATTTAAAATTAAATCTGCTTTACTTTAATCCTGAAACGATCCACAGCCATTAGAGTATTGGTTTTCTTACTGAAAATAATATTCATGAAATGTAGAATTCTTAAGTAATATAACTTAAAAAAAGTTAGTGCTAATTTTATAACAGTAACATACAACAGTAGGTTAAGCAAACTATTTTAGTCCACAGACTAATATAGTTCTAGCTAAGTGTACAAGTAACATGAGTTTTCCAGGTCACCTGATCCGTTACTGTTGGTTCTAATTCTCGCCTCTTGTTAGCGAATTCATGGAATCGATGTCTATTTATACGTTGACAGAATAAGGAAGTACTTTCGCCTCAAATACGTGCACTTTAGATAGTGTTAAAGCATCATATGACTTGGCAATGAACTTAAGACATCACGGATAAGAAATGTTTACAATATTCCCTTTAATTCGCGGAATTCAAAGATAAAATGTATGCATAAATTAATGTACTGTATCTTGTTTACATGTATAGTAATTAAGGCTGACCACACTGTCGTTATAACAAACAACAATAACTCACTTGTGAACTCTTGACCGAAGTGTTGGGAACCCTAATAGCTAAGGAAAAGACATCGTCATATGAAAATATTTTAGAGTTATTTTGAAATGAGACTTTGCTTTCATTCATAATGTATATCATTATTTTATTATCATTTATACATGAAACTGATGATAATAGAAAAGTGTCATTTCATGGATTTTCAGAGAATTTATTGTAAAACGAGAATGCAAAACAAAACATTGTTTATCACAAGGAAACGTTGACAATAAAATAACCTTTTAGCTTCTTATTGTGTTTTAAATAGTGTATTAAGGAAATTATTAATTTGTAACAAATCGTAGTTACCTTTATGGCCCTTTTTACCAACAATCCCTAAATTTCTCGTAACCCTTAACGCATTTCAAATGTCACCTAACACTACTTTCGTTTTCACCTAAAGTTAAGTGTCACTTTAGGCCGCAACGGATTCGTTAGATTTAGGGAGACCCATAAGCAAAAAGACATTTATCTAAAACTACTTTCGGGGTTGGTTGGTGAAAACAGGCATTAGAGTTAAAGTGATCAAAAGATTTAAAATAATTTGAGATTCAAGATTATAAAGAAGGACAAGCAAAAATATACAGAGAATCCCATCTTAATAATTTCTGGAAATATTTTTCATCATTTTATTCCTTCTACTTTCCAGTTTAGGAATTTGTGCCCGTATTTAAATTACATTCAGAGTCTTCAATTGGAGCGTGATTCATTAAATTGCTAAGTAATTAAAACGCCTTTGATTTACTTGGATTAAGTTCGTTAGAAGAAGGTCAAGGTGTGTACGGATCGTCCGCTAAGGATTAACAGTGACGTCACTGTACTTATCATAAAATACAAATATTTTTAAAACCAAAAACTACAGCATTTTGAACTAGCTGTATTACCTAAAGTACCTAAATGGATCTTAACCAATTTAATCCAACTTTGTGTCATGGAAAACTGAAAAAAAAGTTTTGCCAGCAGGCTCTAGAAACAAAGGTACTTACTACAGATTTTGAATGCAACATAAATAAGCTACTAATTAACATGTTAGTTCATATATTTTATGACAGTAGCGTCATAACTGTGTGAAGGTTTACTAGTCTTGAATGGTAGGAAAATAAAATAAAAGTTAGGAATACTCATATCTATGGAATTTTGCACCTTGAAGCAATCTTTTGTGTAGACGTTATATACAACAATAAAAATAATACTAATTAATATAACGCATTTAGTACTGAAATGTTTTTTTGTGTTACTGTCATCTCCCGCATGTACACAATACATTTAACATTAAAAGAGAGTAAATAATAAAGAAAACAGCAATTCAATCGCTTTAAAGCCCTTTACGTTCATTATGTTTTAAAACTAGGGTGGATATTTCATTACAGCGGTCGCTTGGATCGTTTTATAGCGGTGTGGGCTTCAATATGGCACATTCTTTGACCTAAACCGGCTTAGCCTTTCACGCGGAGTAAAGGGCTTTTTCTTAGCTTTCGTTTGAAGCCGAGCAATTCTATTGAGGCTTGGACGCACATTGTGCTGCCTCAATGGCCTGTCGGTTAATAAAGACGGATTGAAAAAATACGGTACTCGTTGCTAAATGAATATTTAAACTGCTTATGCTATATTTTGATCTTTTTAATTTAAGATTGACTGCGGTTATTACTATACTTCTGTCCGGAAATTAGTACAAATAATGATTATTATGAGTTCCATAATGTAAATGCGACTTGTTTTTTGTGATTGCTAAAGGAGTCAAAATTAAAGCTAAATCTAACAAAGTAAAACTTTTGATAGTTGTTTAATTTTATACACTGTTTATGTAAGACTATAACTGTATTTGATAGATCATAGAATCAATTTTCATAATAGATTGAAATACAAAAAAATAAACATCAGAAAGTAAAACGCTGATCTATAAGAAATTGGCTGATGTAAAAGTTATAACACATCAAACGCTATAACAAAAATAAGTACACTCCAATGATGTTTCAAAACCATCTTCAATTATATTATTTGTGAAAACCAGTATGTTTCATGTACATTACCACGTAATATGTAACTTATTTTAACCAGCTTTTATGTCGGTAAGTGGCATTAGTCATGCATCTTCTATTTACGTTCTCGAAGTGTAGCTTTGAGCTTGCCTTGTTGAATATTTATTAAGGTTTTTGTTTGGCAAATATCTCCTTCTGTAGTAGAAGTAACGTCTTTAAAAAGCAAACGAAATATTAAAGAGATCCTTTGTTCTTTGGAATCGTAAAGTTTTCCGGTAAACGCTCGTTAACAAGATAATAGAACAAGCGGTTGTAAGAAAACTTGTGGAGAGATCACAGGGTTTTTGTGAGTGGCGCTAAATATTTAAAATTATTCAAATTTGTAATGTAGGCGTTGAGACGTACGTGAAGATGGGTGGTCATTTGAAGTTATGAGTTATATTTAGTACTTTTCTTCAAGTTTTTTTTATAGGAGAAGGGGCAAAGGAGCAGCAGATCGCCTAAATTAGATAATCCGACGCCCACGGACACCTGCGATGCCAGAGGAACCGCAGATGTGTTGCCGGCCTTTAAGGGAGGAGTACGCTCTTTTTTTGAAGGGCCCTAAGTCTTATTTTGGCAACGACAAGAAGAAAGCTTTACTTAATGTTTCATTAGTAATTTTTAATCTTCAATTGTTTTATAATTTGTTTCTTTTTTGTGTAATCTATTGTCGTTTTTGTTTAGATTATTGATATTGGTCCTTTATGAACAAAACATGACACGAGATACATTTCTACTTATATCATCAATTCATTTTCTTTTCTTTTGTCCCGTACGTGTCTCCTCTATAGTCGTATTCAATTATTTATGATTGTGCATAGTAATATATCTAAGCATATTGGTATGCATGAACAGCAGTTATTGTTGTTGTTATTTTCGGTTTAAACGTGTTTCAATAGTAATTTTTAAATGGTGTCTGAAGATATAATCAGATACGACCATCAACAAAATTTCAACGGGAGAAAATAACTGTTATCCTTATAAACGTGGGTAAAAGAAATAACATTCCAAAAGCATTTTTAAATTCTAGACATGCTATAACAATGTAGAATCTACTTCTACGTTCAGACTGCCTTAAAATTAGAGCAAGCAACTAAACCAATCCATTGCCCAAGAGTACGGAACTAATAAAAGACGATCGAATCTAATAAAGGCCAATGAACTCGATCACCACTAGTTCAATATTATTATAACCCTGCAGCCTTACTTAATGCCGCTGAATCAGATCAAGAGCATGCGATGGGCCAATTCGTACATCTATTTTCTACCGATCTACATTGTTACAATAGCTCGAGTTATATCAGTTAATACCTGTTACATACACCATTATAAATCTAATTACCATGTAATAAAGGTCATTATTGCAGGACTTGAAAGTCTAACGTCCAGTTTAATAGATATATCATTAATACTTAAACAGAATATGCAAGTCGAAGGTGTTGCGGTATTAGTCTATTGTTACTTGATATTTATTGACCTACAATTGATGACAATTCTGCAATTATTAGAATAGATAATAATAATGTCTACTTAGAATTAAGGTCGCCTTTAATGACAACAACAGAAGTAATTCAATAGTTGATGATACACGACAAATATAATACATTTATTGTATGTACAATTTCTCGTAAATTCCATAGTCAGATATTCAAACATAACTTATTATTTCAATAAGTAATAATTTCGAAAACAGGAATAATTATACCACTTCTGGGGGTTTACCCAAAGTAAGTACATGCGCTGCAAAGCGATTTGATAGCAAACATCAAATATGTATGGACCGGACAATGACGTTTGATATCTCACACGTGACACGCACATGACTTATCGAATGTCATTTTCAGTTCCATAATTTTTTGTCGATTACATCAACGGTGTCGCCAATCGAAAGATGCATTCGGAAGCCACCCTGGTACTGAGATAGCTTGAGCGCCACAACTTGTTTGAAAACAAATATTGACACACCTGTTAGTTCGTACACAGAGTGAATACTTATGTTTATAATTGTAATACGAGTCGCACAATTAAATTAGAATTTATAGCAGTGTCTCAACTAGTTTCTTAGTAAAAACTGGGCTAAGTGTAAGTAAAAACAAGAGCGTGTTTAAGTTTAAGTCACGTATAAATTCGAACATCGTGTTCAGCAAATCATATATGGTTAGATTATGTAGGACGAGTTGAAATTGTAGCTCACAAAAACGGTACATACTACAACCTAAATGGTTGTTGCATTTAGTACTACATTTACAAATAAGTACAGACTTTAATAAGGTTCTTTTTAGAAGCTTGCAATTTGTGTTGAGTTCTATTTGTTTTTTTTCATTTCTTAATACATGGCAATAAATAGAAACGACAATTAACCTAATAAAAAGTTAATGACACAAAGTAATTTGATTCTATGTAATCCTTATTATGAAACGATATATGTCTAATATTATAGAGGTAAGGAGTAAACTCTGAAATAATTTTATGAATTTATCAGAATAATAATAATTTGTTTTTTTATACAAGTGTTTCAACAATGGAAACTCAAAACAAAATCGTTGCACAGAAAGCGTCAACGCTGAACGTAGAACATTGGAATTCGCGATAATTATTTCACTCGATTTAGAAGATAATCTTGAATAGTGTTGCGAACAGTCGCGCACGATTAATTTAAAACGATTATATACGGACGCCTGATTCCCCTACATTAAGCTAGTTTCACACGAAGACAGTACAGTGCGGCAGAGTACTGATACAGTTTTAAGACACGACGAAACTTTAGTGCTTTTTTTGACAGCGTAGGTTCACAATAGCAGGAGGCCTACCATCACCGTATGTAATGTTCGCTTGAATCCGAGACAGTTCAGAATCGCTGTCAAAATGTTGTGTGTAAAGAGATCGGATTTAAGACCGAGGTGGTATGAAAATTGCGAGTCAGTTCTGTTCAGGGCGTTAAATTAATCTCAATTGACGGCGATGGTAGGGCCCTAGTACCGCAATGTAGGTATACTGCTATCGTGTGACACTAGCTTTACAGTCGTGACAGTACCATCCCAGTGAAAGTAATGTGCGACAGTAAATGTCGGATTACGATTACGTCTATATCTGCTTAGTGTCAGTCTCCTGATAGTGTCGATACGTGATTAAGGTCTGATAGACGATTATCTATGAAAGAGGTCTCGATAAGCTGACACAAATATAAGTGGAATGCCAAATGGTATCCTGGGCTATTGTATTGTATGTTGAAATATTGGCAAAACCAAATAGCTGAGGCAAATTGTACGACACCTTTTGTAAAGACTTCTGACCCTAAGTTATGAGTTTGCTTTCCCATGGACAGTTTTGTATTTTCATACAACTCTACCTTTAAACCATAACGAAGGGCAATTAACTGTATTAAGCCGGCTACACACGATCAGTTTTAATTGTACAGTTCGACTGCTCAGTTCGAAGTGTGTAGGTAAAACCGAGAACTGTACAGTTCAACAGTGCCGTTCAAACTGTGTGTACGTTAGTTTTATCAGCACAGTTAAAAAACTGAACGTTGTTGCCAAGATTATGTTACCAAACTGTTAAACTATTATGTATAATTTGTTTTACCCTTCTCCGGTCAAATAAGATGTTTCAAAACCTCTTATGTCGTTAGTAAAAGTAAAGAAATTAAGATTACATTACAAGTAAGTGGTTACAATAACGTTGGCGGTCGCGGACCGGCACGCAAGGCCGTTACCTCTTGCAGTTTAACTGCACTAAATTAACTTTTTAACTAGAGTACTGTTACTATATTATTAAGATTATTTTTATCGTAAGTGGTTTAAAGCTTTACAATTTGCATATAAGTTCATATAATTTTAGACATTTGGCTAATGAATTTGAATTGAAAAATCTTGAAAGACTAATAAAAAAATCTTTATTTTGTCTAAGTATTCTTTAGGGTTCATCATTGACTTGCTTTTCAGACAACGTCTGAATTTGGCCTCTAATTCCTCTAGTACATAAATATAATCTGAATATCCTTCATTTCAGGACCAAGCTGTGTTTCAATGTTGTCGACATGACAAAGTATTTTACTCTAATAACGAAAACCCTACAGTAGTGTTTTACTGCGTGTGCTAATACAGATAGGCATTGTAATAAATTTTCTGAAAATATTCAAACCAAAGATAATGATAAAAAAACTTCTAAATAATGGCTATTTTATTCCAACATATCTGTTTAATAAATCAATATCAGTATCATGTCAAACAAGTTTTACACGTAAAAGGTAAATTGGCAAAATTGGCATTCATAATAAAGCATACATCATAAAAAACAAGAAATATTTGTCAAAACACGAAACGTTATAGCGAAGCCGCGTTAAGGCTTCGACGCAGTTTTATTTTGCAGACATCCGCATTATATCATTCTGATTAAAATGATTCACATAACGGAATGTTGATATTATATGACCTTCGCAGGTATACTTTTAAGTATAATTTAATACATAAATGCCTTATTTTACCAAAGTTTTTAATACATAAGATATTCTAATAAGAATTATAAACAAGAACTCTTACGACAAAGTTATTATTGCAATACATAAGTAATCAATTATTTTTTTCTTTTTTTTGATTAAAATAAGACATACCTTCAAACGGGATTTTTTCAAGTTAGAAGTTAAGTAAATAAATATTTATCACATACAATTTATTGATATTCCACTTAAATTGTATTCACTTAAAAAGTTATTATTAAGTTCAGTCATAAACACAAAAACCGGTAAAGTAAACGTCCGCACTCTAACGATCTCCGCAATGTACTAAAGCTTGTCGGCATCGTGGTTGGAGCAGTCTGAGCCGATTCAATTTTAGCCAGTGTAACGTTACAATATCATCCATCATCATCCATTGCTTCTTTGCATCTACCATACTTTAAGTACATCTAATCGAGCCAGCAATGTAATAGTAATATAACTTCAATCGATTTTCTTATAGTATAGGAATTGCCAGATACGTCTTCGGGCGGCATTTCTCGCACGTGAACAAATTCGATTCAAGAATGTGATTATAATAGGTACCCAGGTGAAATTGTGGAAGCAGATTCCCATGATTACATCCAACACTGTGAGAAACGATTGACAATTTGATATTCACAAAAACAAACAACATCGTAGCAAGTTGAAAGCGATCGAATATTTTAAAGAACTAATTTACGGAAATGAAGATAAAACGTTCAAATTAATATTAATTGTGAACTGTTTTATGTTAAAAAATGTCTAATATTACCGCTAAAGTTTATTCACTAGTAAACATACGTGTTACTTAGCAATTCACACGTAGCTCCTTTGGGAAACTTGGTGGGTATAGGGAATGTACGCAGAACGATGAGTAACAAAGTGCGAATTGAACATTGTTTGTCCTTGTAATTATATATCGGAACACTCAACAGAGAATAAATAAAGTAGTAGTCGGAAGATAATAAAAAAGAGCATTTTGTTTTGTTTATCACTTATCTCGGCTTATCCTTTAAATTCTCTAGCCATCAAAGGATATTTAAATTATACTTAGTTATAACAGCACAAGATACAAGGAACAAAAACTTGCGTAATCACTCGTTGATGATATTTTCCATGGTCTCAAACCTAAGGGCAAAAATTTTGTAGAAGAATAATCAATATCTTTCAGAAAAAATAGCCTACGGTAGTTAAATCCGTTCAAAACCGGCTTATCGATAGACTGTATTTGGGGCAAAATACAATTAAGCCGAGGAATTGTGTCATAGGTCAATGTAGCATTAATTTTAGCGTTTAAGCTATTTTAGTTAAAGGTAAATATAATGAGTAAATAAAAAAAGCTATGTGTACTTGATATGTTAACTATAATTTCACAATAAAAAAGTGACCACTGACTAGGAAAACATAAATGAACTAAACTGTATTCCTTATTAAATAATTACTATTTAGAGCAAATGTAACTATAATGTTACTTAATATTATACACATTTATTATAACTTAATTTCTCATTAAAGAGAGACAACTTAAGTACCTCGTGAAGCCTGATACTTTCCTGTCATCTGACCCGATAACTTCTAATATTTTTCCGAGGGAAATATAAAAGGAAAGTGGACGGGCGAAGTTAAGGTTGATTGCGTTCACTCGTCGAGTGAGCGGCCGACATCCGGGAGCGACGGGGAAATGGCCAGGAATCTGATTACTTGCATAGAATCGACTTATTCTTCCGTTACAAGCTAACGCCAGCTAAGTTAATAATGACCTTTTTCTTGGATATTAAAGCTATTTTTATGTAAAATATTTTTACAAATTATCCGGCTCGAAGGACCATAACTGTTTACTCCGATGGCTTAGTATAAGGAATAGAAACTAATCAAGTCAAATGCGAAGATTTATAATAATAAATTTACAAAAAATTAACAAGACATAGAAGACAAGATGAAGAAAGAACAATGAATAAAATAATGACAATGAACAAATAAAATTCAAAAATTTAAAAAGTAAAAAAGACGTGCGGCGAGCAGAGTTGGCCTGTAGTGGCCAGTGCTCACCGTAACATTACTACAAAACGGCGTTAATAGTAAACGCATTGACGAAAAAGTTTTTGAATATTAATTTAAAAAATGTTTAATGAATAACTAATATTAAAGTGTATACACATGTGAGTCAGTTAGCTTGATACAGATCTAAACCGTTATTCCAAATGACGTCATCGAACAAACGTTACCGTCACAAAGTTTGGAACATCTGCCACGAATTTGTTTTGACACCTGTAACACGCTCGGATGAGCACTTAATAAGTTATTAATAAACTCATTTATATAAAGTTTTAAAAGATAACTATGAAATTAAACATGGACCTTAATATTGTTAGATTGTTCAACGGTTTTCCGAACTATAACTAAGAAAGCAACTAATAATTGCAAATACTTTGAGTAAAAACTTGTCTGAATCGATATAAACTTACGTAACTACTTACTTTATATCTACGTATAGATGTATTTGGTAACAAATGGACTGTCTCGATGGCGTAGTCAGCTTTTAGGTTTACGACCGTCCTGAGAATGCTCACGCAACGCTCCGAGGAAACCGCACGCTGACGAAACCAACTTACAGAGGTCCTTGACCTTTCAAGGTTAAATTGTTTATTAATAATACGTATTCAGATGCATCGCGTACTATGTTCTTATGTGTGGGTATAGTACTGCATTATATTCAAATATATATTCCAATATGGTCGACGGAATGTTATTATGTTTCGTTTTATAGACAGCCTGATAATCTTTAATGTTTATTAGATGTTATTTGTATTATACTCGTATAAACAATGTTGCAGGAAAAATATTGCGGAAATTATAAAAAATTGTAGTTTATGATAGGTCAAAGAAGACTCACAAGCAGAGAATTGATGAAAACCACCGAAGAATACTAAGAAATTAATATCTTTTTGTTTCTTAAGAGTTTACCATAACAAGGTAAAATAAAACATTTTAAAAATATAATAAAAGCTAAATAAAATCACGACTAAACAGTTATTGCATATTTTATAATTCGGAACTCGTAAATTGCCGTGTAATTTCCCGGTAATTTCTAATCTGAGACGCGGGGAATTTGGAAATTAAAATTGGAAAATTGAGCTCTAGCATTTTTCCATTTAATCGAGTACACTCCAATGTTAAAATAATTTTATACTGCTCATATTAAACTCATTTGATAATTTTAACAACTTTGTACAAATTACGATGAAGCTATAAAGTTTTAATTCAGGATTTTAGTTTTTAAGTTGCATTGTATCATTCTCATCATCTTTAAAACATCATTTTAAATTATATATGCACAAAAAGTAAGGCTCCAATCAGTGTAAAGTCATGGAATAACAGTCATAAACTGTTACCTCAAAAACAAATATTTTTATATTACTTACTTTTTTTTTACAGAACTTAATTTTACAGCAAAAAAGAAAACAACTTTTAACATCGACGTTACTGCAACTCCTAAAGTTTTTAAATCCTCGCCATAAAGGACCTCTTGACATTTTTTATTCCTTTAAAAATCAAGACTTGCAATGTTTTTATGAAAATTAAATTAATTTTTTTATGGGTCAAGCTTCAAAAAACTCGTTTCATTACACTTAAGTTTCAATGGTTTACTCCGGAGCAAAGTACTGGCGTGGGAATTATGAGAGGTCTGTAATTAGTGTAAAAATCCCATAACGAGAGTCTCGGCGACTGTCAACGGCCCTCTGCGAGACGAGTACCAGTGTAGTCCCTCCCCTTCCCACTGTAATGGGCCTTTGATACTGCCCTGCTAACTACAGCTATTTAATTTTCATAGCTCACTCCCGTACTCGCTTTTTGCGAACTCATGTCACTAATTGTACTTCAAAGTTTATGAGAGGATGGCACTTTCGCTGTATGTTACACTGCTTAGGACTTGTAAATGAATAAACTTTATTTTCATGCTTAATAACTACACATATTTGCATAGTTATTTATATTAAACTGGCTCATAATCGATAAAATTTACAAACAAACGAGATACTTAAATTAAATATCTTTCGATAAACTAACTTTAATCCTGAAGTGCTGCCAAATGAATGCAAATAAAGGTACTAAATAACAACTGCGGCGAATGATTCGAGTTAAAAACAGGTAATAGGAAAAACCCTGACATCATGAGGTATACATAGTAACAAGTTAGTTAAAGGAAAATATTGGTTAAACAAAAAGCCAATACATTAGATATTAAGACTTAAGTTTTTACACAATTTTATTAAAATATAAGCAGATAAATGCTTAGGAAGTAAATTATATTTACAGCATAGAGTACACTAACATATGAAACATAACTTTATTCATCATCACCAGCTCAGTATTAGTCCCTACCGAGAGGCGCGGAGCTTACCCCTAAGGGGTAACTGGGCCATGGTCAACCTGGTCCAGTGCGGGTTGGTCGACTTCACAAATATCTTTGAATTTCTTCGCCGATATTATGTGCAGGTTGTATCACGATGTTTTCCTTCAGAGCAAGTGTGATATTAAGTAACTTGATTAACTATTTAAAAAATCCTACGATCATTTGTTTTTCATAGTCTGTGTAGACATAGACGTCAAGGCGAAGTTGATTGGCTCTGATCCCAGTTTGTATTGTTATCCTTAAATAGAGAATTATCAATAAATCACTATAAAATATATAAGTACTTGACTAGAAAGTATAGAAACGACCTTTCTCGATTACATTACCATAATTGCTGGTAAAAGCCTGTCAGGTCGTTCTAACTTGCATTTCACTATTAATTCATGAGACCTGTTAGGTACATACTATGTAAAAAGTAGTAATATTAATGCAGTTTCACTGAATAAAAACACTTGTGTAAAAGTATATCACGAAAAAAGTTCAGAATATTTAGTTTTTTGCACTAAACAATTTAAAACTTACCAGTAGCTCAATTTCCTTATCACATTAGTAGGCTTATATCCAAGCACAACCTATCAAAGCAACTGAAAGTTAAGCGAAAAAATGGAATTGACTGTTTTATTTTATTTTAGTTTATACTAGCGACCCGCCCGGCTTCGCACGGGTGCAGAACTGATACTAAATACAGCACAGATAAACTGTGAACATTGTATATGACAGCCATACTAACAATATTTGCACCCGTGCGAAGCCTTGGCGGGTCGCTAGTTATGTATATAAACCATCCTTACGAATCACTCTATCTATTAAAAAAATCGCAAAATCCATTGCGTAGTTTTAAAGATTCAAGCGTATTTAGGGACAAACATAAAAAAACGTTATTGTTTTATACTATGTAAGGATAAGAATAAGGATAAGGATAAGGATAAAGTAGCTTAAGGAAAATACGTGAAAAAAATGATCAATGAATAAAGGCTTATCTTATTAATAAACTAACATTTTAACACCAGATTAAGCTCTCCCACGAAGTAATAAGAAAAATATACCCATTAATATCTACTTACCTAAGCAATGAAATTACTTTATCGTTAGAAACCGTACAAAATGTAGCGTGAGATTACTTTCCGAAAGAACATGTCAAAAGAAAATATTTTTTTTCAAACCAATTGAGTTTTTTTTGACAATCTAATTTTTGTACTACTAATCTTTTTATACTACAAAGATGAAATAATTTAGAAAGAATAAGTTAATCGTACGAATTTAAAAAAAAAGAAATTTCGCTCTTTTATATTTGCTAGTGTCATAACATTAGAAGATATGGGATAAGTAGAGAAATAAATCTAACACATAGAGAATTAGTTACAAAAAAAAAAACAGATCCATTGTCGATACGCCAAATCCAGTCATACTCCATCATACGATATCTAAGCTTGTTAATACGATATCAAATGTGATTTATATTCATTGACATACTGTTACATCAAAGATTAAGTAAAAAATACAATTAATTAACCGGCAGAACTAATTCGTTAATTATCACAACCGGTCCGCGGGGATTCGTTCCATCTCGAGTCGGGTCGAGAGGGGCTGATAGACCCGAAATAGTCACTAAAGATGGAGTAAACTTTGCCATAAAAACCCTAATAAGTTCCTCAAACAACCCATTTGTGTAAACATGACAATAGTATTATTTAAGGCTTGAACGTTAATTAGATTCCTACATTTTATTTTCGTTTGTCCCGTATTTACGTCGGTTAGTTGTTTATTTATATCACTAACAAAATACAAATTCCTTTATTGTTTAATGCTACTATCTTAGAAAACAATCCGTGTCTCGCACAATCAGAACTCATTGCATCTATGAAATTAAGATTTTATTTTTTTTCGTTTTGGTCATTCAAACAATGTAATTTGAATATAAGTGGAACTCATATTCACGTTTAAAATACTTGAGCTATTCAAAAACAAGAAAACAGTTTTGAAATGATGCGTGACTCAAAAGCACATGTTAAAAACCTATCTTGAAACTATAAACGCTCCGAACTAATGGCTGTGTAACCTCAGGTGTGGGGAAGACAACCTCGGATGACGGCAAAGTTCAGTGCTCCTACATTCTGTGCTCACAAACATCAACGTTGCAAGCTAATATACGCTTTATTACAAAGCGTTAAAATATATTTTAAATATAAAGCATTCTTAGTCATTGCGTTCTGACCAACTTCTAAATATCACGGATAAAAATTAGTTCGCTAAAAACAATTAAATCGAACTAGAGATCGCAAAAATCACATTACATTATAAACTGGTTAGATAATAAATTATAATTTCTAAGTACACATATCGCACGTAATATAGTATATGCAATATATTTGCTGACACCTTGGTAAATAGGGTGATGTTTCGAAACTAATTACGTATGCAGTTTCGCTAAATTCTTGTGTAACTTATATTTGACTTGACAATTCTCGTCTGTCGTACAATATTGTTGACTATTAAATTATTAGCATACTAAGCCCCATTATATTTAGACGTTAAAAACAACATTCAGACTAATTGAAAACCTTCTTTTGGAAGTCTGTTAAAAACAGTAGAGAAAAGCAGCTTTGTATGGATGCTTTTGCGTCTCAATTTTTTTCTATTAACGAGCAACGAACACACAAAAATTAGTCATTTATCAGTATTGATGGGCTGACAATTCGAGTTTTTACCCGAAACGGATAAAAACCCGTATGATTAGGAAAACAAAGAATCGAAATGTTTAACTCCAATTTCCCCAGTATTGCTAGGGTCAATTCTTTTTTCCCTTTTTGCCATGAGATCCTGGTAGACCTATACATACGCGGAAGTACCTAATAATTTTGAATTCAAAAGTTGTTTTCATCATTAAATTAATTAAACAAAGCATGTTAGATATAATTTTATTTTGTTATTCTTTTATTCCAATCTCGTTTATTCATAAAAAAACATGTTTATGTTAAATTTATTAATTACATTTATGAAATGACAGATAGTTTTTATCCACGTTTTTGATAAAAATCAAGCCGAAAAGATAGAAATTATGAATATTTATCCATTTTGTGTTTTTATCGGGATGAAATCCCGACACTATTTATCAGTTAAAAATGTTTAAATATCACAAACAGAATAATTTAATTAGCTAAGGGGTGAAGTCCGTTTTATTTCTACCCTTATGTTTGTGACACCGGCCGATAGCAATTAGTTATTATTAGGGGTTTGCTTTTACCTTCCCCGAGGCAACGGCCGGTCAGCAAATGGCCGGGACTACGTTGAGTTGGCGAATTATTTATAATTTCTATTTACCCTACCCTTTTGCTGTATACCCACTGTAATGATCACCCTCCCGTTTTATACATTGTTCGTAATTATTAATTATTGTTTTTATAAATGGAATTATTTTTATTATCACTTCATATAAAAAAATAATATAAATCCATTTTTTTTTAAATTAGGTGCTGTGATTTTTATATTATCTCAATTTGACAATTTTTTTACAAAACTGAATATTTTTTATCTTAAAATTCATCTAATACCAATCAGCTTTTTCACCTCACTTCAACTTTTAAGTTCGCCTTAAGATCGTCATTAGTACATCTCGTCCTTCACAAGAAGTCTTCAGATTTGAGAGTGCTTCAGATACAATAGCTTCGGTTTTTTCGCTTAGCTATCAATATTGTAACAATTATGAACTGTAAGCTACATATTTCTAAATATCGCTAAAGATTTTTAGTTGCAGTGCAAAAAAAAAACTAAAATATTTTCAAAAAAAATGATTGTGTTTAGATGTAGGTTTATAGAATATTTTTCTTGTAATTTAGTAAAGAACATTAAGTGTATGCTTTTTGAGGCGGATGTCTCCAGGACGTTACCCTGTCTTATCTAATGTTCTATAGATAGCAGTTCGTAATTTGTTATGCTTATTATTTCCTTCGCTGTCTAGGTAAATGGCCGGCAGGATGACATATCGTAAGTAAACATTATCGGGGAGAGAATGATGTCAATAGCCTCAGCATTTGCGTTGCTTGATAACTACCCTATACGCGTGGCTATTGTGTTGATTTACTGTTAGAATGCACGGTAATGCATTCCAATATTATCTTATCTATATTATCGGTCAACGATTTGATTAATTCTCAATTTGATGACTTTTAATATATGAATTGTCAGATTATAAACTGACTGAACTTCAAATTCTCTATTCGGTTCGTATCGGTAAAGTTCGATTCGGTTAATGTTCTGTAATTGTTGACAGATGACAATTTACTAAAGACAGCTTCAAACGTTCAGTTATGACTGCGCTGTTGATCTGTACAGTTAAAACTGCGCAGTTGTAATTCGCATTTGTAGTCGGCTTAAACAAACTTTGGAGTTTGTACTATTTAGTTTGTCTGAATGCAAAGTCCAATTCATTACTTCCATAAATTCAGGGCTTAAGTAATTTTATTTTCTCTTCTGTATAAAAAGTAAACTTATTTTAATCCTAGCACTTAGTAGATTACTTCATGTATAATGACTAGCTAGTGGTAGCAGACATTTGTTATCATAAAGGCAATCGCCGGCGCGGAGACAGAATTTTAATTAATACAAGAGAACCGATCGCTCGGGCCCTTAATTAATTAATTCATAGTATCCGTTCGAACATGAAATCAATTTCAATGAACGATATACCGATTTGAATATGTAAAGCTTAATCTGTTTGCAAATAAACAATTTTTAAAATTATTTTAATTACAACCTTTAATAAATAACAACATTTTGCCTCTGTTGTGAACCTACAAATTAAAAAAATGTCCATGTATATGGTCATTATAATTTTAACCAAACTTAGTTACAAACGTCGGATACAGACGTTCAGTTTTTCAACTGTACAGTCGAACTGTACAGTTCTCCGTTTTATCTACACACTATACTTTTAACTGCGCAATCGAACTATCCAGTTAAAATTATGCGGTTGAAATTGAGCGTCCGTAGCCGCCTTTATGTAACTTCATTGTATTATAAAAGTTTCATAACAACTTTGTCATCTGATTCAATTTGCACCTGGAAATTTAGTGGTGAACTTTGTGGCGAGACTGTCCGTGCGGAAACTAACGAGCCCCTACTATGAAATATACGGGTGTTTTGTTCGAAATACATTACGTCATGCTGGTAGGAAGCAAATGATAAGTAGTATTACCCGTAGAAGTGTAATTGTACTATAAGAGTGTTACCTGCTTGTAGAGATGTATAAAATGTCATATTATTGGCCACAAATTGTAGACAGATATAATGACGAAAGGAAAAAACTGTGTTTTTGTACATTATTGATTTTTTAGACTTCTAATTAAATGGAAATAATGGATTGACACAATTGGTTAGGTAGAGTAAGAAGTTTAACTTAACTCTAGTGAAATATGTTACAATCAGTCACAAATAAAAATCCTATTGGATTTACCTTAGACATACAACACAAACATGTAGTTTATACATATAACAAAACAAAATAAAGTCAAAATAAAACAAGTATATTAAGAAGCTAACATCTGATTCCAAGAACAAGTTCCGAGCCGACGGATGCCGCAAGACGATAGACTTAATATGCGAAGCATCCCTTTTTTTTGTTATCCGTACAAAACAAAAAATCTCAGAAGCCAAGTCTTATTTACTAATTAGCGACGTCAAGAATTCCACTTTATTAATCTATATCTGTATAGTTTTTGCTGAAAATAACAAACTAGTTGTTAGTTCATTAAAAAGCTGATGCGTCCATTGTTTTCGACAGAATCAAACTTTGCTTACCTACAGCAAACAGCAATTAGCGTGCCGGGAAACGGTGCAGTAAAAACTTTCCCGGTTTATGGGTCCAGTACACATAAACAAACTAATTGATTTATCTGTCTAATCCTATGACTTTAAGTCACAATTTTCACATCACTTAACGTCACAACGCGTGACGAAGATATAACTTTGTAAAGCGGGCGAGCGTTCGAGCGAGACGTAAGCGAGTGCCCGGCTGAATGAAGACTGAAGCTCGGACGAGCGGCGTTCGCTGTGCACCGTAGGGTGGGTGCAGAGCTTCTAAACTATAGGCCGCATTTACATGCCCTTGTGGGCGTGCGGTTCCGGTGCTTTATTTGCATTGATTTTAGACGCATTCAAAGCTATTACGCATTGGGATAAATAACATTGGTCACACAAAGTACCTAAATAAAAATAACCATTATCTATTTTAGACGTTATTGTTCTTGAAATTAATACATGATTCATATTAGGTTAGGTTCATAGTGAACGTTTCTTTGTTGTTATAAATTATCTTCACCATGTGTTGCTATTTGCATACGTTGCGTGTGGTGGTTGCACTTCATCTTGCACGTGTAGGACGCTATTTATTTTGACGTCAATGCATTTAGAAGCTGTCATCCTTATGATTTATTTTATTCTATTTACGCCCACAATTGCGTTAATTAATATGTAAATACATAGTATTCTATTTCACTGAACAGGTTATTTGGCTGGAGTGGTTAAAATATTAAAACTGATGAAAACCGCGTTGTTTACAGCATTAAGTTTTCTTATAACATTATAGATCTTTTAAATACTATAACAATAAAAATTTGAGACAAAACACCTTTCAAAAGACATCCTAGTCCATCCCACAAATTAAAATAAAACTACAATATTATTTTAATATTTATTGTGTTCGGTTTTTTGTTTATACTTTCTAAATCAAGTTACAAAGGGAAACAAAAATGTATTTACCCGTACAATATCATTTTACCTCTAGATAAGCTATCAACCTGTTGCTACTATCTCACTTTGTAAAGAATTGCAATATAGGTCAATGACTGAGCCATTAATCT
>QDHC01005028.1:1697654-1716785 GCA_013186455.1 Papilio dardanus tibullus | reverse complement strand
AATGACGGATCGCAGTGAGTTAATGCCAAGTTTTATTTCATATTATTTTTCGAACCGATTATTTCTAGCAACACATGTTTGTTTCTTGAAACTTTATTTAATTTAGTGGAAAATTCAAGGTTAAAATAGAAAAATGCCTGTTGTTTTCTTTAATAGAATAACAATATTGTTAATAATATAAGCTTGTTTTTACTTACCTATATTAAAATTAAGTATAGTGTTAATTTTTAAGTACCTAATAAGAAAGGAAAATCACATAGCTACATATTTTTTTATATTATTAAGTGGTAAACGAGCAAGCGGTCACCTGGAGTCGCTGAAATAGCGAAGCGACCGCTGCCTATAGACATCAGCAATTGCAGATGTGTTGTCTACCCTTAATCTACGGAGGAGGAGACGCACAGCAAGAGGATAATCCTCTTCCTATGCGTTCCCGGCCAATTCGTGCGAAGATGTTAAAGCAGGCTCTACCACTGCAAAAACATCGCAGCTCTGCCACAGCAAATTGATTGTATACAAATTTATAATAACTGTGTCACAATAACAGCGATGCTTTCGTTGCGAGAAGACGATATAAAACCTTTTTGTTAAGCAAGCAGAAACTTCTCAAGGAATTTAATGTTGTGCTCGTTAAAGTGTCTCTCAAAGGACAATAGGCCATAGCACCGCTAAGAATGGCGAACAAAAACACGGATGCCGAGCGGAAGATGCGTCGAGAATAAATAGATAATTATGTATTCATATAGCGGGTAATTAAGATGCTCAAGTAGCTAATGTAAAAGTTACTTAAGATCTGTACGAATTCTCACGTACGCGAGCTCGATTGAGACTTCTCTATTGGATTTCAATGAGTATTCGAGGTCGCATTCTTTGTTGCATTTTGAAGAGAGCAAATAAGCGCAGTTAGCAACGCTATGCTAATGACAGAGGTTATAGTTTGACAAGTACAAATGTATAATATAAAAGTAAATAATTAATTGAGTATTTATTAAAAAAAAACAAATAAGGGTGATAAGACCGTTAAGGAATGAACAGATTCTAGATTGACGATTTATTCTGATATCAAATCGTGAGCTAAAAAAAAAATCCTTTATATCTTTCGATAACTTAGATTATCTATACTAGTATTATAAAGAGAGAAACATTGTATTTTTGTATGTATTGAAATAACTCAAGAACTACTGGGCCGATTTCAATAATTATTGCACCATCAGAAAGCTATATTATCTCTGAGTAACATGGGCTATATTTTTTAATTCCATGCGGACGAAAACGCGGATAACAGCTAGTTATTTATAAAGCAATTTAATTGCGTGAATGCATAAAGCAGTTATAATATCACTTTTATTAACAGAGTCGTAAATCCCGTGAATCTTTGGTTCGATTAAATCGGTGCTTTGTCTAACCTAAACGGGAAATAGAAGCCATTAATTACAAAACTGTTAGCCGCCCTTGATCCAGCAATTACAAAGCTATCGGTAGCAGGAGTTAATGGGTTTATAATTAATTACCCTTCTTACAACATAATTTAAATTTAAACTACTTAAGTTAAGGAAATTTCGAACGATACAAAGCGTAATTTGGACTTGTTGAAGTAATATTTAATTTTATCTGCGAAAGAAAGCTTAATGTAACTCAAATCACTATTGCATACTCTTATAGCTATTTTAGGAGATTATAACAGGTCAAAATCTTATTGGATCATAAAATCACTGAATTGATATTGCAATTTATTGTTGTTAGTATTCAAAACGGTTAACATTTTAATGCCAAAGGTTTTGTAAAGAAAGCCTTATGTATACTGCAAATAATTCTCTGGTCAATAAATAAAATAGCATGAACTGAACTGCACGCGAGGACATTGACCTAGTAATTTGAAACGACATTGGTAGTAATATTTGAGGTTGTTGCGCATGATTGACCTTTTACACTTTGAACATTTTCCTGAAACCTTCAATTATTTCGGATCAATATTTCTTTATTATTTACATGATAAATAATTTATTACCGATTAACAAAACTTGAAAAATAATTAATTTAAGTAGTTACAGTATTAGAAGACTATGTTTAGTATAGGGGTTGTTAAAAGTATTCTTGCAAGTCTGACAATGTGCTTAAAGTTAGCAAAAGACGTAAGAATTACTTAACAATAGCCGATGCTCTTAAGACTCGTCATAAAGACTACGCTGTTAGTGCTAACTGCATCATTGCGGTTAAGAAATTAATTACATTCGCGACCTTTATGTAATCAATATGTTGCCTAAGAAGCTCAAATGGAATACATAAACAAAGGCATGACTCAATCCGAGGCAGACCACGACCTAAATGGAAGCAAACGTATCTATGAAGAGAAAGTGATGTATCGATGGTGCTATAGTTATATAATACCGTGTTTGTAGGGTGCCATTGACCGGAGCGAATGTGATTTGTATGATGTAATTATTGGTGCAATTACTGTCGTAAATCGTAAGCAATATATGACTTAAGGGGCGTTGCATTGATGTACTTAATATTAAAGTAATAATATAATTGAATTAACGTTCTGAATAAGCCGGCCAAAAACGTTCAGTTATAACAGCACGGTTTTAAATGTATAGTTCAATTGTACAGTTAAAACTGACACGTCAATCTGAACTGCACAATCGAACTGTACAGTTCTCAGTTTGTGTATGAACACGTCAGTTTTAACTGCGCAGTCGAATTGTACAGTTAAAACTGTACAATATGAAATCTGAAATTAAAGCGTATGTAGTCCGCTTTAATTTCAGGTCTTACGAGGTCTCTATAATACGAGTATATGCATTGCTTCTCTTAATCTCTACTCTCTTATCCACATAGGTCATCTTTGACTGCCATTTAAATAAATATTCTACAGCTGTTTTAATGAGCTATCAAACGTAGTATTGACTGTAACAGGTATGCAAATATTACAGTATTGACTGTTCGCAACACTTTACTTTTAAAGTGCCGTCTCTATTGAGATCAAAGTTCGAGTATAGCCATTGAATATAACACTCAACGCGGGAGTTCCGTATACAGGAAAATATGACGAAACCTTTTCAGCTTATCGCGATATTGAAAAAAAAAACGGATTGACTTATACATTTTAAGGATTCGAACATAATTACTTAATTAAAAATGTATGTTTAAGTTAATTTTACTTTGATTATGTACTTAATTATGTGACCTCCCAGTGGTCTTAAAATGTTTCTTAGATTATCAGTCTAGCACAGTTTATTGTCTGTAGTCAAGCAGAATATTTAGACGGCACTTACAATTTCATTGAATTAATAGTTTTACAAATCCTAATTAATAAAGGCTAAAGCGTCTAGTCAAAGTTGAAGTCAGGGAACCCTATAGAGCGTTTTATTGTGCAAACAAATAGCAGACGGGGAAAGAAACCTTGCACTTGAGTCAATATTGCCCCTCCCCTGCCCTGTCCCGTTCCCCGTCCGACGCCGCGTTCGAGTGTCAGCCTGTAAGGCTTCAGGATGTAACTCAAAACTACCCGCCTGTGAGTGGAACACTGAAAAGGTGCACTTTTCCACCTACTCTCCTGTTTAGAATTCACGATTTGAAATACTATCGAAATGTGTTATGTGTAAAGAGTTCACGAGGTATTGAGTTATTTTCAAAATAAAAAAAATCACGCTTTATAAATAAAGAGTAAGTAACAACGGTTATTGCAATACAATCACAAAGCTCGTAATAATCCAATTTATCTGAGTAAAGATAAAAAAGCAAAGCTTAAAAAGATAATATCTCAATTATATAAAGTACATTCAGTAAAAATGTACAACGTAATAAGCGGTTTAGTCACCGGCGATGCCAGGTTCAGAGTGCTGTGTAATTTTGAGGGGCGTGTCGGTATCTTTACCTGAGGTAAATGCAATCCGATCAATTTTCGTAGGTCACTCGATAATGTATCTCGCGTACTTTTATCGGGGCCATCGCGATGACCCGGGTTAACAGGAATCCGTTATGTTCGACCACATGGTAGTTAAGTCGCATCGCCGGCGGGTGGCGCGGCGAGCGGTGAAGCGTGTCCGACGGTTGCTCCGTCTTACATCCTATTACCGCAATTTACGTAACACCATCTAAAAAGCTATTTTACACTCGAACAGGTTTACGTATTATGGCGAAAATGTTACGAGCAACGTTTGGGAACGTGTGAACTAGATTTCTCAGATGTTAATGACGGACGTCGGAGCAATTTGGTCAAGATTTACATTGTTATACGTAGAAATTGTATTTGTCCTAAACTTATTTAACCAGTACTAGGAAACTTTTGAAATTCATAAGTTCCGTGAACGACTTCGTTGATGTTTATTTGTTTCAGTTAATTTATAACTTGTGCTTTGTCGGCGGAGTCTCTTAATTTTTTTATAGGAAGGTTGGCAATTTTATTAACTCGAAAGAGGCTTAGGCATTATAGTCTCAATGTACTATAATACGATTTGAACTGTAGCTTTATAGCTTAGTCGTCGTACTGTCACGTTAGGCATTAAACGTTTGTAGGCTTTCAATAGTACGACACTTGTAGTGGTGCAAATACGAGCGCCAGCTTGCGAACGCGGCCCTGCCGCCACGCCGCCTGCGAGCATCCCTTTGTTACGACAATGGCTTCCCGACTACCGCGTACTTATCAAATGCACCTACAGCTTTACGTAAGCGCCTGGATGATTCATTTGTTATTACCGTGTAGGCACTAACACGTTGTAAAAGTATGATCATCATACCGTCGAATATCTTTTGGCTAGACAACGATTGATGAGTCCCCAAGTGTAATGTAAAATTAGATACTGATATACTGTTAGGAAATATGTTCTTCCAAATATGTAGTAGTAAATTAACAGCAAATTGTATTACTTCTATAAAATCGAATGTAGTATTTTGTATAATTTAATGTAATTAAAATAACATGTACATAAATAACAATAATTTAATGAAATAATACCAAGGAAATACTTCAATTACATTGGTTTGTAAGTCCATTACAAAATTTCGTTGAATATTCAATGATCCGGTACGCAGAGACCAGATCTTGTTGCATTGGAAGGGAAGGCGCGGCGGTTTCGCAATGGTACCGTGTGGCGCGTGCGCACTGCCCGGCCTTGGTCAAGGCAGCAAGTATGCCGAACGCTGTTACCCCAGGGCTTCATCAGACCGAGTTCGCGATAAAAACGAAGATTTTACTTCGCTGTATGGCCATTTGCTTGACATTGGTCTAATGATAGCCTAGGGTAACTATTAGTTTCCATTGCCCAAAAAATCATACAAAACCATACTGTCTTCCCCATCATTTGTTTTCTTTAATACACCAAGATAACACGCGTAAGAACACAATGATAAGACAAAAATAACTTAAAAGGAGTTAAATTTTTCATAATATTAAATCAGCCGCTTTATCTCAAGACGGTCTTTTCTTTGTCGGGTAAAAAATTAATCACTTAACTTAGTTCCCGCAATTCTTTCGCAAAATTCTTTTAAAATTACCAGGATTTATGGAATCAACGCAAAAGTTTTACCCTTTTCTTCCTTTTTTATGTTAATTACTAGTTTAGCCATACTATTTATTAACTCCTAGTACATCTTAGTAGGTAGATCATTATAAATAAATGTGGCTCTCAAATCTTGATATTTTAAAAAACCGTTCAGTTTAAGTAAAACCAAGCATTTGTTTCCCATTTTCTTTTAAAGTTTAGCGATAAGAACAAAGGGAGTTGTTTTCTCATTGCTACAATGTTCCTTGTTCTCTCAAGTGAAAAGTTGGAGCGTTAGAAGTGGAAACTTAAGCTGGTGTACAATTGAGGACGGGATCGTTCTAAAGAACATATCGCTTCTTTAATATTATACGAATAAGAGTATATTTTGTACTAGTTGTTGTTCGCGACTACGTCCACGTGAAATTAAAAAATATAGCTTAAATTACTCGGGGATAATATAGCTTTCTAATGGTGTAATAGTTTGAAATCGGCTTAGTAGTTCTTGAGTTATTTCAATACATACAAAAATACAAAGCTTTCCTACTTATAATATTTGTATAAATTAGTATATTTTGATCAATGTTTCATTTTTTTTAAAGTAACATTGCCTTTAATTGTAACAGTAAAACTGTATTGTACAGACACTTTTCTTATAACAAATGGATATTCTTGTTCTACTAGAATTCAATAGATCACAGTTTGAGTTTGTAAAATGCCTTTATAATTGACACTTAAATGTTTATAAGTACGAACTCCGCGTGTATTAACTTATATTTTACTTAAAACTTTTACTTAAGTAACATTTGTCAAATCAAGTGGGTGTTAATAATTTCTAATGTATAGTTTTAAAATAAATCATTGGCTTGTTAAGAGAGAAAGTGTTAAATTTAGTAAATAAGTTTATTACTTAGTTACTTGAAAGGGAAAGTGTGTTGTCAAATGTCCAGTGAAATGCATCGGCATTGTGTTTGTGGTATTCTTAGTATTCATAGTATTTCCGTTACAGTGTCGTTTTACGGACACATTGTACCTTTGTAATTAAACTGATCAAAGAGTGCATACCTCTTTTTTTAAAGCTGACAATGCATCTACATATACATACTATAATGTCGGTCCCCGCGACACAGGCATTGTCTAGTGGGGGCATCACTGGATTAAGTTAATATTGTAATAGTTCAATCTAAGTTGTGTTGTGCTTTTTGTGTGTTTAATAAATTTCTTAAAAAAATCTTAATATACGTATTGGACCATGAAGACTATGGAAAGACCATGAGCGCCTATAACTAATACATTGATCCCGTTGCTCGTCTGTCTAATTTTCCTAAAAAATAACTACTTATAAATAATTGACAACGTATAGGTATACAATATTAAAGTACATAAGTTAGGAAATAATTTATTATTATGTCAGCAGTTCATACAATCGTATCTTCCATCGGTTGACAAAAAATCTTGTAAAATCTAAAGTGAGCGACTGATACGGATAAAACACGCTAAGAATTTGCAGACGCGACTAAGGTTTTTCTAAGAATGGAATGCTGTAAGGGTCTCCTTGGAGATAATTAGTTCACTAACCGGCTCTAAAATATTTAGCTGAGGCATTCCGAACTCTTTATCAGTTTGCACTTAGGTTCATTTTCCAGTAAACGCAATATATTTGTATAGGTAATTATTTTTAGTGACAATGTTTTATGGCGTCAATCTTAGGTCCAAGCACGGTACTAGATATCGTTAAATTAAACCTAAGTTATAATGTCGTCAGATTTTTAGAATACATTACTTAATATGCTTGCATGCTTGCTTGTAGCCGCTTATTGGACAAAGCAATGTATGCCTTACAAGACTATGATAGAGTCCACTAGATGCAAAGAGGTCTTTTAGTAATAGAAGTCTGTCTCACAATGATACAGATTGCCTCCTAACAATGATGAAAAAAACTCCGAATGGTTACAAAAACTTTACAATTGTTAAAATAGCAAGCTATAATTGTATTAAAAAATAGCTTACTGTTAACAAAATCGTAATCAAAAAAATTCTTCACGCAACCATGAAATTCCGCTTCGGTAAATTAAAAAAAATATTGTGATCAGTTTTTTTTTATTCACAGAGAATGCAAGGGGTGATGTTTCGTCAAAAGAAAGTCACAATATAACAAAAGCCATTGTAATTATATCAACAGAATTTAATAGTAACTCTGTCAGCATGTTAATTAAAAGCCATGTAGCTTCCAGAACAATAATGCGATGCACTAATTAATGAAAACTTGACGGGATCCTGTTCTCTTCAACGCATTGTATCGAATGAGACGGCTCCTGACACGAATATGTGTATAATGGCACCGTGCACTTGCGGTTAGGTGAGAGTTTCATGTAACTATAATGTTATAGTCTGGATTTTTGAACATAAGCGTTGACAGTGCTGTAGATGTTGAGGCTTAAAATGTTGGCATCGTGTAACGACTACTCTGTGCCTAAAATTAGTTTACACTTTCACACATCCTTATCTATAATTAATATTATATATCCTTATCTATTATACCTTTATCTATTATTTACTCGCTTAGTCTGAAAAAAACTAAGATGATGTAAAACATTTAGCAGTAAGATTTTATTTATCAGTTATCTTTTCAGCCAAATCTTGGCCGAAAACATTTTTTGCCGATTTAAATTACACGGCTAATGAAGCAAGGAAAGAAGCCTTAATTTATTTCTGGCGCAACGGAGAAATAAAATAAAATTCCGAAGTCGATTTTAGCTAGCTAGTTAATCAAACGGAAATTTCCAGGAAAATTTATGGACTCAAAGTTGTTAATCTGTATAAGGTAATGTTTTATTTCTTACAAGGTAACCATTCATCAAAACGGAGACACTTCATTGGCGTTACGTAACCGTGAGTTTCGAGTTCTTAAATACTCGTAAACTTGACGTTAAAAATTCGTTTTTCGCATTTTTAAGGCTATGATTTGCATATGAAAAAATACGATTCAGATTTTTTAAGTTAAACGCCAGGAAACTACAAAAAATATATTGCTAACTTCTTTTTTGCTTTTGCTTGCTTCCCTTTTGCTTTTTTGTTCCTTAAATAAAGCCACTAGACAGCCCACTGCATATTAAAAAAAAGTTTAATAATCTTTAAATTCGACCTCAGTTTTATTGATGCTTCTACATTGTTGGCAGGGCAGTGCGATCGACGCATATTCATCAATCCAGGACAATTGAAGCCATGTTCAGTGGTGTGATTAATGGAAAAGAGCCAAGTCGTTGAAGACCTTACGTTAACTTGTATAATATCCTTTTATTATACAAATAAAATAATAAGTTAACTATATTTAAATTCTAAAGTACAAAAATCTGTAGCATTTTATCCTTATTTCGAATTACCTAGTACATTTTGTTTAGTCGACAACCTACTCGCATGCTCTCAAAACACTTTACCAAAGTTTCATTACAAATTGATTAATAGGTTAGACAAACATACATTTATTTTTTAGTAAAGGACTGTAAATAGTATGTTTAAGAACAGCGCCATCTATAAATTCCGCGTGGTTCTATTATACAAACGTTAAAATTGTTTCAAATTGTTACTTTTCGCAAATAAAAGTTCACGATCCATCAACAGATGGCGTTGTCATATATCATCCATTTGAATGAAAATTATTTTTTTATCCCCTTTTACTGACCAGTCTAAATACAGGAAAAATTGTATGCATACGTACTGGAACTCGTTTATCCAGAATATTTTCGGATAAACGAGTTCCAGTAAAATTATTGTAAATCTAAGATGGGCGCTGTTACAAAATGGAATTACATTTTTAAACACCTTATTATATAGGTACCAAAGTAATGCGATAAATATACCCAAGATAGATTGGTTATTGTTTAGTTCCTGGCTATATTCGTAATCTAATAGTTAAATATACCAGTCCATTTCCTAAACCTAATTAAAATTCAGCATTTAAGAGCTTACAAAATGTGCGAAAGAACATTCTTCACCGTGTTTCCCGTTTCGGAGGAGTTCGAGGACGTTCGACGATCGCTCGGCTGAGTCGTTGCTCATTTATCACGTCATGAAACGTGAAAGAAATCACGGGCTCACTGGACCGTTGCTTTTCCATTTACAGAGTATTTTCGGTATCTCATTCAAATAATACTTTTTATTTAACTTTTAACTGTATTCGAGATTTAGAAGAATTCTTCGGAAATCGAAATACTTAGGAATGTCCTAAGATCTAAATGGAATTACATTAAGTAGGTATATTTATGTAGAGTTTAGGTAATGGAATTGAGGTTCTTTGAGAAAATTGCTATTTCTTTCACCAATAATTAGATACGTATAAACATGGTTTGGACGAAATAAGAATAACTTTATCTGGCCATTAGTTAGGTAAGTGATGAGACCGTAATAAAATAAGCGCCAAACAATCTAGTCTCAGCGTTATGTCCGTGCTACAGTGTAAATAATAAAATTGAAACTGTAAACTTTGTGAGCCTGAGTTCAATATAACAAATATTCTACTGTTGTCCGTTTGAGTTATACTAACGAAGGCAGCTGCGATCTGCAAAAGTTATTGTGCTGAAAGTCCTTTATAGATTTCAACGCAACGCTATCACATAGTGACGATGCCAACGGAACCTTATCGGAACTACTTAGTTCTCCATTGATATATTATATGTCAACTTTAATCTATACTAATATTATAAAGAGAGAAACTTTGTATTTTTGTTTGTATGGAAATAACTCAAGAACTGCTGGGCCGATTTCAAAAATTCTTTCACCATTAGAAAGCTACATTATCCCTGAGTAACAAAGGCTATATTATTTAATTCTACGCGGATGAAGTCGCGCACAACAGCTAGTGCATATATAAGTGCATTCGCATACGCTATGCACTTTCAACTCAATTAGACTAAGAATAATAGACGCTTCAATATGATTCATCACCAGGTCATGTTGAAAATATTTTGCATTAATTAGGCACTTGTAATAAGTTTATTGTATTTTTGGTTGTTAATGGTATTGTTTAATTTAAAAATTTGTGTCCTACGACTTCATTTGAAGAAAATTTGTACGTACTAACCTCTTGTTAAACTTTTTTCGGTGTTTGTAATAACAATAGTTGTAGCAAATATTTGATTTTGTATGAAGTTTCTGGTAGGACACTAAGAAAGTAGGTGTTTTGCTAATATTGTGTTTTATACATAATGTACGCTGTAGTAATTACGCTGACTTGATTATATCCAATTACGAGAAGTTAACAAGCTCGGATGGATTATGTTATGATTGATTAACTACTTCATTACAAATGTTTGTTACAAATTACAGAAACACGGCTCGGTGTTAATTAATTTTCATACTTTAGTCAACTCCGATGAGTTTTGGTCAAATGAAACGAGAACGTTCCGCGTGTTTTGACTTATAATTCATTGTTTCAGTCAAAAGTTTGATAATTTATAAAGCTTTAAGAAAATGTCATTATTTAATTGTAAACTAATTTTAATATGAATTATAGCTCAGTTATTTTAAGAGAATAAAAAAGGAATCAATTACTAGAATACTAACCCTATGTCAACCATAAGGTTCAATTCGCCAACCACATTTCTTACCCGATGGCTTCATTAGACCAATGTCACGCAAAAAAACAGCCTTACGAGTAAACAAACTCTCTGTTTTTATCGCGAACTAGGTCTAATGAAGCCGACAGGTTAAAGGAAGAGCTTTATTTTGCTCGATTTTGAATTTTACAATTTAAATAAATATTTAACTGAGACAGTTCGTTATTAACAGCACACCGGTTAGAGTTACATTGCGCGTGATTAATGGAGCTAACCCTCGACTTTACGTTTTTGTGATGCAAATGACTAGGGTTTCCGTAGCCGAGCTAACTGTGGGGAATACTCGTAGAGCCTTTACAGCGGCGCGTTTACCGCTCTATTCAAATTTTCTATTGAACCTTTATTTAATATCAAATATTACAATTTGGGCTCTACCATTTATGGTCTACGAACCCTTGAAGAAAATCTTAAAAAAAATAGATAAATTGCCGACATGTCACCAATAATGGTACTTTTAATGGAGAAATGTTTATTGTACAATGTTGTATAACTCTTGCATTTATCTTCTTACCAACTAAACAGGGTCAGGGTAATTTCCTAAGGTCTAGTCACTTCTAATTTAGGGTAGGCTGATAGGCATCCAGCTATTGACTATCTTCATAAATTGGTTTCAGAATCACTTCATAGTACAAAGGGGTTTCGAGCCTAGAGCCAGACAATTCATTGTTCATGATAATTTCAGACGTGGTATCCTTTGATGGAAAGCTACGATTATGAATAGTTATACATCGATATAAATTGATACATACGTAATATAGATCCGAGTTAATCTTCAAAGGTATCCGAAATAGTGAAGATAGACTCCAATGGTTCGCAGTTATTAACTATCACTGTTGTTCGAAACCAAATCTATTGAGATTGCTTCGAAATTATATTGTTTAAATTGCTTCGTTAGATCGAGTTTTATTATTGTGTTTACCTTACCATTGATAAAAAATGTTAATATAAAATATCGTAGCAAAGCAAATTTCATTTTTCTAGGGTATTGGATGCTAGTCAATCATTAACTTAAGTAACGAATAATTTGTAACATAAAAGATAGCGTATTTTTTGGATAATAAATTATGTTATAATTATTTAGACTTAATATTTCAGTCGACTTTTCTTAATATCATAATTAGATGAGAATAGACTAGCTGTTGTGTGCGACTTCGTCCGCGTGGAATTAAATTATATAGCCTATGTTACTCGGGGATAACGTAGCTTTTTAACGGTGAAATAATTTTTAAAATCGGTCCAGTAGTTCTTGAGTTATTTCAATACAAACAAAAATACAAAAAATCATAATATAATCTCTCTTTATAATATTACTATAGATATAGATATAGATATAGATTACGAGCTACATATGAACAAAAAGAGAAACATGTTACACATACTGTTAATATGTAAGCAGTAGTGGTGTTAATGCTTGCTTCCCGTCCCACATTAATCTTTTTACCTTCTCTTAGGAATCACAGCAACATCTGTGCCTGATTGAGTTTCCTTTACATCGAACCTCCATTAATACAATAGCTCTGCTTAATGTTCTCCCAGAGGAAGTCATGTTCTCGATAATATAATGCCGGATATTTTTCCCTTTAAGTTGCAAGCGGTAATATTTTTCTTTGCACGATTCTATATGAACTTACATCCATATCTATACTAATATTATAAAGAGAGAAACTTTATATTTTTTATTTTTGTATGTATTGAAATAACTCAAGACCTACTGTTCGGATTTCAAAAATTCTTTCACCATTAGAAAGCTACATTATCCCCGAGTAACATAGGCTATATTATTTAATACCACGGACTAAGTCGCGCACAACAGCTAGTTATTAAATAAATTAACATTTTTTTATTACACATACCAATAAAAATATGCCTTTAAATTACTGCAAATATCATAAATTGTCTTAATATACGTAGATAATAAAAAATGTTTTTTTTTTTAATGGATGGTTGGATTTTTGATTAAAGGTAGATATCTCCAGAACGGCTCGATGGATTTCGATGAAATTTGGAACAGATATATTATCTACTAGCTGTTGTATGCAACTTCGTCCGCGTGGAATTAAAAACTATAGCCTATGTTACTCGGAGATAATGTAGCTTTCTAATGGTGAAAGAATTTTTGAAATCCGCCCAGTACTTCTTGAGTTATTTCAATACGTACAAAAATTCAAAAATACAAAGTTTCTCTCCTTATAATATTAGAATAGATATAGTAAGTAAGAACACGTAGGCTACTTATTAAGTTTTTTTATTTCCACTTGGAGTCGCGACGTTTTATACGTGTGGCTGTAGTAATTCAATTACCGTTTAAACTCAAGCTGCTTTACTCCGAAACGAGAATCAGCGTTATTAATGTTATACTTTCTACGTTTGGTACTGGTACATTAATAAATTGTATTCCAAAATACAGAACATCCTTGTTTCTGATACTTCTTATGATACATCATTGGTCCAATGAGACCCCTAGTCTATCTTATTTAGTTCCGAGTGTCCTCTAGTATCGTTTAATCGAGGACTGGTCGGTCCTCGTTTATTGCAGTACTTTATATATTTTTTTCGGAATAAGGGGGAAGTAATTTTAAGTTCTTGACCTGTATAATGCGCCATTCTTGTTTAATTTCCTGGTAACGATGGTCTCCCCGCAGTCGTTACAATTAACAACCTTACTCACCCTAATTGCTGGCTCGCGGCTACAAAACAAATTTACAAAATTAATGTCGTCTAATATAAAAAAGAAGACTAAAAAATTATCATAACTGACTTATTAATTAAGTATATAGAATTATCATTTTAGTTAAAATTAAGTAAAAACTAAGAATTGTTAAGTAATGTATTTCATAAGAAGTGTATGTTTCAGCACTAAATGGCACGCTCAGACGTTAATTGGTCGTCAGGAAAGTCTCTTAAATCGAAATAACTTTGGTCACCAAAGAAAAATCAAACGCACATAGACTAATGAAGACAATTCTTTTACTTACACAGACAGAAATCAAGAGAGTGACAGTTTCTTTATTAAAAAAATATTAATTCGTCGTTGGTCATATTGCAAAAGTTCAGTTCGAAGAAACAGGTTTTTTCATTATAACTGTCGGCTTAAATGAATAATCGCTTGTTCAAAAAACAAAAGAAGTTAAGGACAAGTCTGTGATCATGATTCAAAGTGACAACTTGAGCGACTTCTGAAGTTAAAAAGCTTAAGTAATTTCCCAACTTTTATTAATTATTTCATAAACATATTTCAAAACAAGTACTTTTTTTAAAAACATCACACCAGTATTTGATTTCAGATATGAAAAACCTTAAGAAAATAAAAAACATTTGTCATTTTGTACTCGTGAAGCGCGACAAATTTCCGCTCTTGAAGTATTTCTCTTTCTAATTGCACAATTAGGGAAACAAAATAAGCCCTCGTACAGTTTTATTGTTATTTTTTTAACTTTTTGTCAGCGGTAATTCTACAGAAATGGAACATAGAGTAATAATTCTGCTTAAATAAAATATATTTTAGTTTATAATTTCAACCCTTTAATAATTTTCACACATTTTTTTGGTGAATTGCTCATTATTTTAGAACAAATGAAAAGAAAAATCGAGGAGTAGACTATTTTAATTATTATTCAATGTAAGAAATAATGATATTTAAAGATAATCGGTTAAGTTTTTTTACATTTACAAAACATATTTTACCAGAGTAAATAATTTTGATATTAAACAAATCAAATCAAAGTATTCTAATATAGAAGCTCGCCATTAACTGTCAAGATGAAGGATAGCAGTATATGATTTATGATATGATATATATTTTTGAAATTCAAATTACTAAAGCCATCGGAACAAAGAAAATATAGAGGAAAGTTGTCCGTCCTTTGTACTTCTTCGAATGAATTTGTTAAGTTTGAAAAATTAAAAAAAAAAGAAATTTTGGAGATGCTGTCTTATCAATTGAAAGTATAATATACAGGTGCATAGTAGTTAGTTATCTTTTTAGTATTTTTTTTTAAATCAACACATTAATAATATATTTTTTGGAAATGTTTCAGAAAAAATTCTTTAGGACCCACATCATTCACTGAACTTATAACATATTTTCCATCCTTTCAAAGCCTGTTGTACCGTTAATCTTGAAAACAAAAAAAAACTTATTTGGCAGCGGCACTTTAGCTCAAGTCATAATTTACGTAAAACAAGTGCGAACGACATGCGGTTATAGGAAATTTTCACGAAGAATTTTCGTAACGAGTAAACAGGTTTCTTAATATTTTGAACGGTAAAGAAAATTCATTAATTTTCTTCCTTTATTAAATGATGAAGGCTTTGTTATACCTGTTTATTATTAATACTTAAATGTAGTTACAGCATTTACAAGGTCATTGCAAAATGAAAACAAAAATGCTACAGAAATTATGGCAATATTGGAACATGGATTATTTAATAGGTACTACAATAATAAAGGCTATTTTAATCCATTAGAATGTATAAAAATCATACGTAAATAATGTCCAATAAGATTTTTTAAAAGGTGTTACCTATAATTTTATATCATGCATGATTATGCGAAGTCACGATACGATAGCTATGTAATAGCCTGTATCAGTGAAAAGCTTTAGAAGCGCCCAACTATATGCATAAATTTTATAACTTTGGCAATTAGAATTTAGAGCAAAACTTGAGACATCGCCGAGCTTATATTAACTGGAAAGCTTCGAAGAACTATACTTAAATAGTAAAGTGAAAATTTAAGAAATTGACAGCAAATAATACGGACGATAATTTTGGTGATTCGAACTTCAAAAGACAGTCAAACCTATCCAGGTTATTCAAGCGAGAAACCTTTTAAACGAGTCATTTTATAGTCCCGTCGAGCTACCTCCATATGCGAGAAACTCGGATTAGAGAGAAACCACTTTAAGCGAGACAAATATCGTGGTCCCTTGGACTTTCTTATTAAGTCCCACTGTAGTTCTTTTCATTCTCACTGAAAAATCTCCGGTTACGGTCCTTTCACCAATGTAAGCTCGTGGTTATAAAAATACGCACAGCTGTAAGTAGTTCATGAGTAATTTACTTTGAAATTTCATAGCCTTTATTAATTTTATTTAGCACCGACAGGCGAGGCAAAGGGCAGGCTTGTAGAAAAGCTCAATTAATTAACAAGGACTACTCCCGAGAGGTTTCTAGTTGCGGTTGATTATTTATGTATTCCTTTTAGACTTCCCGCTAAACGAGAAATGTTTTATCTTTCCTATATATTTTTATACATATAAAAGGAAATATTTTAATTAAATTGATAAAATTATTTTCCTTTCACGTTGAAACATCAAAGATTCATGGAACCAACGTGAGTCATTTTTCTAATAGGCGCCTTTGTTATATGAATGTTTGTAGAAAGCAAGGAATAGATAGGAGATACTTAATATTTATGTTAACCTATCTGTTCGTCCAAAATATGTTTGTTTTTTATATTATAAAGAAAAATCCGAAGCGACCCCTGCTCATAGACATCTGCAATTGCGGATGCGTTGCCTTTAATCTGTGGAGGAGGAGACCCACAGCAACATGATAATACCTTTTCCTATGCGTCCCCTCCCCGTCAATCCACTTACCCTTCCCATCATTACCTTATAAGGAAATGATAGGAAGAGAAAGTGGAGTGGGTTAAAATGTTTGTACAAAACAAGGGATATATAGAAGAAACTAAATCTTTAATGCTAACCTATCTCTTCAACCAGACTATGATCTATATCTGAGTCAAACATCGAGACTCTCTGAATCGTTCTGGAGATATCTTCTGACAAACAACCATCTTTTTATCCAAATATTCACATTTATTGCTGTTGACGTAACTCTAGTTGTTCGTATTTTTATATGGTTGGTCTAGATTTTTGTTAAGTGCAGAGTTGTAGAATTCTAGTTAAAGCTAAGTAGTACGGTGCTAAGCACTAACTCGGTAAGAACTCGGTTAATGCAGTCTTAAGTACCAATTTAGCACTTGCTGCGGTAAGGTAAAGTCGCTACCCACGACTTTCAAGAAGTAAAACGTCATGAGAAACAAAATAATGTAACAAATCTGGTTTACTCGGTTACAATCGCAAATATTACACGTTTAAAAACAAACAGTAACTATTTTTTTACTGTTTAGAAGGAAGGCAGCTACCGTATAAAGCCGGCTACTAAAGTTCAGTTTTTTAATTGTACAGTTAAAACGGACGTACACACGTCAATTTGAACTGCACAGTCGAACTGTACGGTTTTCAGTTTTGACTGTACACGTCAGTTTGAACAGCGCAGTTAACTTGTACAGTTATAACTGATTGTCTGTAGCCGGTTTTGTTTTTTCTAAATTAAATTTTTAAAAGCGTATCATGTCACATGCCAGAATTATTATAACCTCGTTGGTTTAATATTATTCGTGTTCTATTAAAATTTCAAAATCAAAATTATCAAAACAACCAATTATTAACCAAGAGAGAAAATTGTCTATGGCAAATGTTTAATGGTTATGGTAACGAGGAACACGCCACAGACAGGCGCTTCAGGAATAACACTCGCGTTGACAAGCCTTGAATTAATTAAAGTTAAACAACGTAACATTCCGCAAAATTCCACCACTTTGAAAACAGATCTCGTATTAACAATTATTATACGTACGAGTTTAATTTCAACGTTAAACCGAATAACGTTCATAATGTGGTAATGCTTATTACGAAATGTAAAGACATGCGGCTCAATGTTACCAAAATTGGAAATATCTCAACAAAAAAATCCGTAAGAATATGAATTGCTAGCTCTTTTTAGCGACTTCGTCTGCGTGGAATTTCTACTATATGCTTTCTGTTTATATGTCTATGTTACTCAGGGATAACGTAGCTTTCTAATGGTAAAAGAATTGTTAAAATCGCCCAGGTACTTCTCGAGTTATTTCAATACATACAAAAATACTAAGTTTTCCTCTTTATAATATTAATAAACTGCTTAAAATAAGGCTGTGTTGTAGAATCCAACAGTAGAACATTCATAATTTAATCTAGTAGATATCAAAATAAACACAAAGGATTTTACCTGAGTATGTTAGTGACGTAAAATGTTAGTATGAAATGTTATTCGAAAATAACTGATACACATACTAGCATCACAAATTTTAATTAAATAGATGTGTATCGGAAACGTGATTTTCATTACGGACCGTGACTGTCATTTTTTTTCGCATGTACGTGATTTTGAAAGGGATTTTAATTTGCTTTGAAACTGAAGTTGAAAAGCAGCGTTGGTCAAAAGCCATTGTTCATTAGTTTATTAATATTTTACCCTGATATTAAAATATTTACGCGGAATTTTAATTACATTAATATTTTATACATTAAATTGAATATTGCTTGAGTATTTGAATGTTGATCTGATTTGAAGCTTTACAATGACATGAAAATAATTACTGAAAACATATTATATATTTTCCAATAATTTCGTGATTGGAAATATATGTCCTATGTTTAATAACTTTAGTATTAGCAGAATGATAATGGTGAACGATAGTGGTAAAAATGCACAAACAAAGTTACTACTTCTACCACGTTGGTTGTAAAACCCAACAATTTATAAATGAACATATTAGAAGTATTTAATCGATATAAAAACCTTTGTAGTAAATCCTCTTCAACCTCATGTCGGCCGCACTTGTTCGATGTAAATTATGACTGTATCCAACGGCCGGCAGAACAAGTTTTTGTTTTAAAGATTAACGACATGCCTCACTCTAAAAACATAGCGGAAAATTACGTATCAATTATACACCAAACTAGACGGATTTTGATGAATTAACAAGGAAGAAACTAAAGAAGTTTTGAGGCTTTAAAATAAACATTTGTTAAAAAATATCTGTGCGCGTAGAAGGTTTTATTATTCTCAGAGTCTAGAAAAGCATTACTTCCCGAGGTCCTTATTTTACTATAATTGGGGTAACCATTCAAAAGCTGCTTTAGTTATGTTTACTCAAAAGATTAAAATGTTTCTTCTATTAAAGTAATATATAATATGCACAC
>QDHC01005028.1:1675105-1697469 GCA_013186455.1 Papilio dardanus tibullus | reverse complement strand
AGGTTGAACATGCAAATCTCTATAAAAATAAAACTTTTTTTTTTATATTCTCCTTTCCCTTTTCAGAAGTTTAACGTTTTGTAAATAATTTCATATCATAACTAATTTTCCAAAGCTCCGGATATTAATACCGCTAATTAAGTAACTGCTCGTGGTAAACTTAATATTGCATTTCAAGAATTACTTACCTTTTCTTTGCAATAAAAAGAACAAATAATGAAATAGATGCAATTTAATTTTAAAACTAGCTGTTGTTCGCGACTTCATCCCCGTGGCTTTAAAAAATATAGCCTATGTTTAGTTACTCGGGGATAATGCAGCTTTCTAATGGTGATAGAATTTGTATACCGGCCCAGTAATTCTTGAGTCACTTCAATACATAAAAATATACAAAAATACAAAGTTTTTCTCTTTATAATATTAGTATAGATACAGATAAGTTTCAATGACATTCTAATAAACATTTTAATACTAATACTTTTCGAATTAAGCAAGCTCAAAGGATATTCATTCTTTGTTAATAATTCATAACTTTCTGTCTCAAAGGTTGGATTTCGAGATATAAACTCGTTTGTGGTAATTTCTCGTTAATTTTATTCATTAAAATGTTTCATTCATCAAAATTTAGAAACAACGTTGTAGAAGTTTCACTTTTAGTTCAAATGACTTGTAGATTTTTAACATAATTAAAGTAACAAATACGTGTTAAATATTATATAGAATTTAAGCTACATTATCTTAAAAAAAAAACGTTTTTTATAAGTTTAGTCCGTGAAAACCTACGGTTAAAAGGAACACACTCGCCTGAGCGGTAGCGGATGTGTAAGTGCATTCTGTAGTAGATACAAAACTAAGGCTTTGCTTTCATAAAATGTACATACAAAGAATTTTACAATGCACTATGCTAAATAGGGATTCTAAAATAAATAAAGCATTTTCTATGTGGAGATTTCTTCTCGTAAATATTTTCTTTTAAACTGTTACTGTTACAATTTTAATAAAGATTTGTAAAACTGTATGTGTAGTGTATTGGCTATGGTCTGGTAGTCTATGGTTGTCTCGAGCATCACGCCATGTTGACTGTCGTGACAGATGACGTGGTGTTGTGATAATTGAGCCCTAGGACTGGAACGTTACAATATGTTTTCCCATTAATTCCTAAGAACCATTCTTGCCGATGTCAAAGCAAATATTGAAATATACAGCGCAGCATTAAACGCATTTTAAATATGTTACGCGTTGCCACAATTAAATAGACGTTTTCTTCAAGTTGAAATTTTTCATAAAATATTCAAATCATGCAAAATTTAAATCGTATGATACGTTACGATATTTGGAAGCTGAACGTAAAATAGCTCTCAGGTGTAGATGATAGCTTTTATCGGCCAAAATTGATAAAATATCCCATTCGTTCGAGCTTTCGCGCCGCGTTATTTCGCAGGACAGAAACGAAGTGCGTCATTTGTTTTTTATACATCGTTGTACCTTTAAAAGCTGTTATTTTATTGTTGCTAACAAAATATTTCAGGAAATATATGGATATTGAGTCTCTAATTCATATAAAATTATTGTATCTAGATCGAAAGACTTCTTAGAAAACAATCATTTTGCCTTAATATCTATACTAATATTATAAAGAGAGACACTTTGTATTTTTGTATGTATTGAAATAACTCAAAAACTACTGGGCCGATTTCAAAAATTATTTCAGCGTTAGAAAGTTACATTATCCTGAGTAACATATATATGTTTTAATTCCTCGCGGATGAAGTCGTACGCAGCAGCTGGACTTAAATATATTTCCATGTTTTAGTCACATAGCTGTTCATTGTTATTGTAATTTCACATTTACTTTTGCTTTTCAATACAATGTACATTATAAGAAGCTTACCGGAAGAAACAGGTAGCAAATTGAACTGGTACATTTTCTATCGAAAGCCGGAGAAAATGGCAGCGCAATTGTCTTTCATAGAGACGGCGGTAATGCAGAGCGGACAAAACGTGTTACGTTTCCCAGAGGATTGCCGCAAGTAGTTAACTGGGTACACTTTATCAAAATAAAGGCACTGGAATTCTTTCTAGACTCGGTCGTCATTTGTATTATGTCGCTATGTTACTTGTGGTTCATATCACACAACTTTTTTTCTTAGCGCGTACAAATAAGGTAAGCTTCGACCCATGATGGGCTCCATTTTCCGAAACTCCACGACTAGCGCGTATTTTACGTGAATATACATGTCTTTGAATTTCTTTGCCGATGTGTGTAGGTTGCATTACGATGTTTTCCTTCACTTAAGAGTGTACAAATAATAAAACTTTCCAAAAAAATGCTTACCTCAGTATAATTTATTAATAGCTAACAATTTCGCGTCCTCATCGGGCATTCAACCCTTATGCAGCTAATTGAACTACATTAACCCGGAACCCGGTCACGTGTTTTACCTATCTTTTTATTTCTTTACACGTTTCATGTTTAATCTAAAAATACTTTAAGACTTTATTTTTATTTGCTGTAACCACAAGTATTTTTAAAGGATGCTTAAACTGTATTAAATTCAGTACGAACCTGGTACGGGTAATAAGTACCTAAGTATACAAATGTCGTAAATGTTTCAGCAAAACCACAATTTTCAGAGAATAGTACACTTTATGTAGAAAAAAAATACTATGGCAGTGCGTTTCTTCTATTCTATACTCTTTAAGTACGCAAAAGCGATTTAAAAGCGGAGTTTGGAACTCTTTTTAAGTAACTTAAGCTAAATAAGCAATATAAAGTTACCAGTATAAGTATCCGGTGAAAAATAACACGCGGAAAGACACACATGTACATATTTAATATCACTTTTCCGTATGAGAGTGCAACATCGCAATGCTTTTACATGCTTTTCTACAATAACACGCTTTTCGTTTTAAACAACAAAGTGCACTTAAATAGGCTTACGTTAGCTCAACTTTATCCTTGTAATTTTATCTAGATTTTTTGTCTGATTGCATTTTACACATTTGGAAAAGTGGATCGCTTTAAATCCTTAGTTTTTTTTATTATGGGCACATTGAAGCACCGTAAATCATTTACGAATATTATGTCGTGTCGTTTTTATAATTGTTTAAAGAATTGATTTGCCCGACTTTATTTTGTAGAAGCACCCGTAAACATTAGTAACTATCTATTTTTTCATAGACAATGTGAAGGTTGGAATATAATCAACATGTTTTTGTATGAGTATCCGCAGTGGAAACTTGGAAAACGTTCGTTTTTAACAAAAGCAAGTTATATTGAAGCCAAAAAGGTAAGTTGATGGAACATTGCCAATAGCACGCAGCGTACTCTCGCGTCTGTTGTGTGTGATCGTTATAACAGCGTCGACTTGTTACTGGGGAGTTTGCTTTGAATTTATAGCTGTACGTAAACATCATTTATTAGTACATTTTCAGAGTTGAAGCGTATCAAAAAATTAAGCATTCAAATTCTTAAAATGTTCCTTTTCACACAATATTTTGCGAAAACAATTTTCATTTATTTTTCTATTTAAGAGTTTAGTTTTTAAACTTTTAAAACCTAAATTCTAAAATGAAAATATTCACACACACACAAAATTCAAAACAAATGTTTGCATCTGATAGCATACAAAACTAAATAACATTTAGTTAATACTTTACTAAATATAGAGTTGTGTTGAAGTTAAAAACTTTTACTTTTAATATTTGAACCGTCATCAGTTTTCAATGTATTGTAACCATAAAAAATGAATTATCATATCCAGTAGCTTACATTATATAAACACGATACAGTGCTGTTGGTCCGTAAAGATATAGCGTGTATTCGGCGACAAATTTAAAGGTTCGTTTGTAGGGTACATTCCTTTGAACGTGCCCGGTCATACGACCGCAGGGACACTGAGCTCACAATGGCTCCCGAACACAAGCAAACTGGCCGAATTAATACCGGACCTTTGGGCAAAGCTTTTACGAAGGATAAATAAAAATTTTAGATTTTTTGTTTTTTTATTAAGTAAACAAAAACAAAAGCAAAATGGTTTAGAAATATTATTATTTAACCAGTTCATAGTACGACGTTACAATAAGAGCATTTTTTAGAATTTTTATCAATTATAAAGTGTTTAATATTTATTTAATTATATTTTTTTGTACCGGGTTAATAAAAAGGTCGATCTATATTTTTTATACATAGAGTTAGACTTTTTTTAAGAATGTATGATAGAAATTATACCCATTTTTAGCTAAAGTTTTTACTTTTACAATTTCCGTCTAAAAATTAGTTCCGTGCAATGACATTCCCTCTAACTATTTCTGTGACCCGGTTAGGATTAAATGACGCAAGGGCTTAAGTCATCTTGTTGCGTAATTCCCGTTTTGGCGCAAGAAATGAAATTGTTCAAATTTTTCTGTTATGCGAAAAAATGTCACGTTCTTGTGACGAGGGTGTGTTCTTAATATGACAAGGGGTTATTAGAACAAAATATGTTCGTAAGCGTGATAAGAGATACAGGCTTGATTTTATTTTGCTTTACGTTGCTAAAAATTTATAAGGCGAAAAAAAAATGAATTTTTTAAGCGATACTTACACACTCATTCTATCATTTAATGAAATTAAAAACTAGCTGTTGTGCGCGACTTCGTCCGCGTGGAAATAGATGATATAGCCTATGTTGCTCGGGGTTAATGTAGCTTTCTAATGGTGAAAGAATTTTTGTAATCGAATCAGTAGTTTTTGAGTTACTTCAATAAATACAAAAATATAATGTCTCTCTTTTTATAGTATTAGTATAGAAGGGCAAAAATAAAAAAACGCTGTATTCTCATACTATTTTATATCATTTATACCATTAGACAATATTTGATGTTATTCCATAATAGTTATATGAAAATAAAATTCGTTACGTTCGTCGTGAAGTTGGTCACAGTCAAGTTACAACAGATGTGACTAAAATTTAATTTTCCCGCTCTAAAAGCTTTCGCACATGGCCCGTTCATAATCCGTCCAGTTTGTTTGTGTTCAAACCATTGTGAGCTACATCCCCTTGTGGTCGCGTGACCGAGCTCGTCCGAAGGAACACTGTCATAGTAACAAACAAGCATTTTAATTAATCTACTTGCACAGACAGTGCAGTCAATGTTACGTGTAATTTGTTAGTAAACATATTGACTAAGTAATCATTTTTTATACTCCTTGTTACTATGACTACTAAGCTCTAGGCAAGTACTAGGATATTAGTTGCGATAGTCATCAGCGGGGATTCGATCCCTCGACCGAGTGATCAATGAACCATTTGGCTATTTCAAAAGATCTGAAAATTTATAGAATGTTGTTTCTACTTTTTTTATAACTAGATTAGACACATCTCGTTACTTTAAAGATTTATCAGATTAATTACTTGGATTGAATTAAAATGAAAAGCTACTTATTCGAAGTTTGTGGAAGAAGAGATTGTTATCTTTTTTCTCAACAGTAATTGCAATTTAATACTGTTAAATATAACTTAATTTATTTTAAGTAAATCTTCTTAAGGTTTAATAAAACGTTCGTTCGTGTTTAGCGTTCGTATTTATAGTCGAGCAAAAGGAAATGCTTGAGCAAAAGTAATACCTTAAGCAATCGTTTTTTATAGACAAGAATTCTTCATAAGTATGAATTCTCAGCGAATTTAAGTCACCGTTTTTAACTTAAGCATCGGCCAATGGCTCGAAGTATTAGTTTTGACAGCTGATTTGACATTGTCTCAACCTGTTTATTTGGTGTTATTACTTTCTTAAGTAAATTATTTGCTTAAGTAAGTTATGTACGTTCCTCGTCTATAAAACACAATATAGTGGGTAAGAATTCTATTCACAAGTTATTACTTGAATAATATGTACTCAAGCAAAAAGTAATTACTCGTTTACAAATACGACGGTAAATGCTAGTTGAAATATTGTCAATTAGAAGGATATAGCTTGCTTTGAGAATGTCGTATATTGAAGCGAGTACGATAAATTGTTTAATTCACCCTTCCACCCGACTGCAGTAAGTTAGATTGCGCTAAACGAACTCCGCAATTTATTGCTATCTACACTTGACATCAGGTACCAATGCTTAACTAAGATAATGAGAATTCGGGTGAGACTATAACTTTCGTCGACTTTGAATACCTTTTTTTTGCATTGGGCGCGGAAATCTTCAAAAGATACCCTGCCTTTTGAGGGATATACAGAGTTATGTGAGATTTACTACTTGCTAAAACCCCCTCGGTGGCCATCCTCCAATGCGACTGCGATGGTCCCGAGCTCTCCAGTGGAATATGCCGGGTCGAGTACGGATACCTAGTACTTAGTTGCTTAATATCTATATTTTAACTTCATAATTTGACATTTCATTATAGTACAAGTCTTACAATCGATTCGACTGCTTTCATTAACACCATATTGTAGAACAAAATAGTACCTAACTGGTAACTGTTATATTAGACCCGTGTTTGTTGGTATTGTTTAATTTCTGTGTAATATATTCAAATTGTATTCATTTTTTTAATTTAGTTTGTACCATTTCTTTACATTTCATATGAATTTACATTAAAGGGATTTTTTTATAAAAACAGGCAATTGTTTTTATTTATTTCTAAGTAAATACTTAAACATTACTTACTCATAACTAAGTAATGTTAATATGTTATACTTACGTATAAGTATGTAATGTTCAAATTTAGAAAGTATTTACGGATATATTGCAACTTAATGGTGTAAAGTGTTCATTAAATCTCTTAAACCCACTCAACGTTTAATTCAATCAAGACAGTCTAGTTTTAAAGTGCTAGTAGTAAATTAAGTTAAATTATATTACAGTGTTATAAATGTACATTTAAGATTTACTCTTTCTATGCAATCTTTGAATTTAATTTTCGTGAAATTAAGGCTTGCAAATCATACGTGTTTAATTTTGGAACAAAATTACCAATCTCGTCAACAAATTAAAAAACTTTTTAACGAAATGTTAATGATTTGATTTTAGTTTCATTTATTGTTAAAATAAAATAATGTGCTGTAAGAGAAAAAATCTGCCTTAAGAAATGCTAGAATTTCCCGTTGGAGACAAATTGGAATAAAATATAGAAAAGAATAAATCTATCGATTCTCCGGTCACGAAAAACTCATACGTATATCTTTATTGCAAACGGCTGGTGCAATCCTGGTCGTATATGAGTATATTTTATTTTATCTCGGCAACATAAAATATAAGTTTTTCTTGAAATTACACTAAAATTTAAACTTTATGTATGTCTAAGAAGGCTAAGCTAGCTAATTGTACTATCTATTTACAAAATACTATAATGTAGATCAAATAAGCCCTTATTTTAACGAATATGAAACTTGAATTACGAGAAGTATTTTCGAACAAAAGCAAAAAACGAAGACAAAAAGCGAACGGAATGTGAATTTCCAAGAACATAATTTTTTATACAATAGCTCTGTCGTTAATCTTGAAAACAAAAACGCGCTCGTTACACTCATAATTTAAGTAGAACAAGTGCGGCCGACGTGAGCTTGAAGGATTTTATCAAATAGTTTTTATGCCGATAAATTGCGTTCAACAATTCATAATGTCGAAGTTTTTTGTCTTTTAATTACAAAGTCTATGAAACCTTTACCTAACCTACCTAACGATTTTTTCAGGCGTGACAAACAATATTATCGAATAATTTGATTTACGTAAATTACGAGAGCTTATAAAGACAAATTGATAAAAAATAATATTGTGATACGATCAGCCTTTTAAAATAGGCTACGAAAAGTATCAAAGCGTTTTAAAGCCGTTCGTTTACGTTACGTGCTCAAAAAATAAAAGTCATGTGCTGTAATGAAATAACAACGTGTAATTTATCGTGCTTAATATGACTTGACAATTCTCTTTTTTTAACTTAAGAGAAATGCTACGTAACTATACTATGCATAAAAGCTACGCGTTGATACATTTTTTACAGTAATTAAAAAATATATATATTTTTATATTTTTGCGTGACATAAAGTTTCATAGTATCAATGCAATTTATTATTGTTAGAAATTACATAAAGAGAGAAGATTCTTATTATTTGATATACATAATTAGTAAAACTTAAAGACCTTCATTATAAGATCTCTTTAAGTTACAATTACGTCCGCAGTTCACAGACGGAATATTTTATCAAGAAATGTACTATTTCTCGAGGGTGCGTTTTTTTCTAAGATGTGAGAGTTTGTTTTGCACATCAAAGGTGCATTTCACTTCAAAGCAGACTCTGCTTGCACTTACCAATGCCTTCTTATTTAAATGCAAGTTTAAAAACAACTTTTCTCAAGACGCCACCTAGTAGTAAAGGGTAAATATTGCTGTTTTAACGAGTTAAATCTGTTCTTGGAGAGGAACTATCAATGTGGCTAGCAGGATTAGCGACAAGTTCCTTCGTATTATCGTATGTTTATACAACGCCTCTATCGGGAGTAAAGTCCATACTTTTTAGCCGACTTCCAAGGTTTTTTTTAATGTATGTACGAGAAGTACGCAGCGAGTTCTGATCCGATTTACGTGATTCTTTTTTTGTTTGATTCAAAATAGCTGCCATTTGGTCCCATTTATATTTAGAAAAAAAAACTATAAAGTAGTTTTTTACTTATGTTGAAGACTTTTAGTTAGGTATTCGTAACGCAAGCATCTTTTATACTAGACCCACAGTTTTCGGTTTGATATAAAATTAATAATTCTTATTTTATGAAGGAGAACATTGATAACAGTTATAGAGTGGGCATTAATTAATACTAAAGAAATACTAGAACAGTGATTCTCAACCATTTTTTGTTGCGGCACGTATTTAACTATTTTAAAATTTGGCGGCACACAAAGAAAAAGTTGAAACTATTTACTTACTAAAAGACACTGCATAAATAGTTGCAAAGCAAATAATATTTTTTTTTGTGGATTTAAATATATATTCATGTTAAAAATATTTTTCTTTTCAAATGATATAATTTAATAATATTAACATTATTATATATTTGTAAAATTTGGCGGCATGCAAAAGTGCCGCGGCACAGTGGTTGAGAATCACTGTACCAGAACATAATAATTTATGTTTCCAATTAATTAAGTAGATGTGCTTTAATAACTAAACTTCGATTCATGCACACAGTTCGAAGTACCTAGAGCTAGATACCTTTACGTGTCCTTTTAAGTTATATTAAGTACGTGTAAGAAATTTATCATTACACTATCTTATAACGTTATTTCGTAAGATAATTATAACTACGGAATAGTACTGTCGCTAAATTATTGTCTAAAATATCAGATATACATTATATTTTAAATATTTTTTAACACTTTTAAAATTAAACTTGTATGAAAATAAACTATTCATAGGTACTTTTGTTGCTAAACAAAAACTGAGTGCTTACTTGAGTTTCAACTTTTCTGACAGATTGTACCAAATACTTCTAAAAAAGTTGTCTAATAATTATTACTGTAAAATATCAATTTCATGTTTAATATTAAACATTATAGTGTACGCGCTATTACTTACACTAAAGACCGGCTTATATAGAAATCTTAAAGAGTTTTACGGTTAACAAGAGGCAACTATGTTTGTACACGATAAATCGCTCCTTACATCACTTCACAAGTTGGTTCTAAGCACGTGTCTTATCTATTCTAGGTAACGCCGCCTAAGTCTAGGTTATTGCGGTACGAGCATACACATTACAACTTGTAACAATCATACTTACCTTAGATTGAAAGTTTACCTCCTTTATAATTTATACGCATGGTACAGACAAGCCTAGATAAGCGAGACCTGGATAGGCGAGAAATCTCTATAAGGGAGAGTCATTCTCTGGTCCCGTAAAGCTACCTTCATAATTGAGAAAATCGAATTAGAGAGAAACCTCTAAAACGAGACAAATATCGCGGTCCCTTGAACTCTCGTTCATCCAATTTCGACTGTATTTGTAATATAATATCGCGAACGTGTAAACAGCTACCTGGATACGCTAAAACAGCGATGTGGATTCTACCAATGGGTATCATATTTTCCAAATGTGTCTCCTACATTTATACGAGAGGAGTGGGGACGCACGGATAGAGGATATTCTCTCTTCCAATGCGTCCCTTTCTCCATAAAATTCTCCCTTTCAATCCAACATTTAAAGATGGACCAAGGTTAAAATAATATAACAAAGTAGGCTATTTAAACGTGTTATATTCCACCTTTTGTAAGACTACGGTGATTTTTTTTATTGAAATACGAGTAGTACAAAAAGGTTTTACTTATAACAGATATTTTTTCATATAGACAGTTACGAATCTGACAAAACCTGTCATTCGTTGTTGTCAATTGAGAAAAAGCTTTTTCCAATTTAGTTCAGAAAACTATAAAACTGAAACTAAAATGTTAATGTTACACAAGTTGAGATCAACTTTAAATGTACGTTACTACTAGTTCGACTCATGATGGGCTCCATTTTCCGCAACTCCACGACTAGCGCGTATTTTGCGTGACTTAACACATAAGTATCTTTGAATTACTTCGCCGAATGTGCACGTTGCATCACGATGTTTTCCTTCACCGTAAGAGCTTCGGGTAAATATGTACGTATGAAAATCAAAAATGGAAAAACACATGGATACATGGTGGGATTCGAACTCGGGACCTGCAGTTCACAAGTCAAGAGCTAAACCCCTGAGCCACCGACGCTCGTGCGAATGTACGTTTGTTCAAAAATAAAAAATGACATTTTATTTCTTAAAGAACATGTATAAAATTTATTTTTAGGTGCGATGTCTACTTAGGAATGTCACAACTTCAATGCAGCTCCGTAGCGAGGAGCTTGTTGTTCATAGAGACTCCTGTGATAACAATCCTAAAACCCCTTTCGAATTTACTGAAGCCAATACAAATGTAAGTTCAGAATATTTTACACCAAACTTTCTTACATCTTACACCTTATTAGATCATATTTTAGGTAACGTTTAATAATACACTATAATTATATTATAGCATTATCGAAAAAATCCAAAAAAATATTAAATTCGTGCAATGATAATGTGGCTTTATGAGGTAAAATGACTTTTGAAATCAGCAATGCACTTTTCTAGGAAGCTATATCAATAGATAAAATAATACAAATATTTTCTTTTATAAAATACTAGCTGTTGTGCGCAACTTCGTCGACGTGGAAATAAATAATATAACCTGTGTTACTCGGGGATAATGTAGCTTTTTTAGGGTGAAAGAATTTTTGAAATCGGCCCAGTAGTTCTTGAGTTATTTCAATACATACAAAAATACAAAGTTTCTCTCTTTATAATATTAGTATAGATTATTAGTATGAAATATATAAATTAAATGTGAGATATTTTTGAGCAAAACAGTTGATAATACCTAATTAAAAAGACGTCTTGGCATAATGTAATAATTTGCTTTTTAGCGCTTATGTGCAATAATTCAGAACTACCCAGAGGGAGCGCAGCGGTCGGCGTTAGGTGCAGCATTGGATTTGGTTCAAAGACAAGTAGGCTGGATCCCGATATCGGCTATGCATAAAGTTGCAGAAATCTTATGCATACCAAGAATGAGAGTTTATGAATTTGCAACATTTTATACAATGTGCAAAAGGTATAAACAATTAAGCTAGTTTTTAAAAGTATTATAGTAGACTGTTTCTCATGGATTGCTGCGGTTCATGACTTCGTCCGCGTGGAATTAAATCATAGCTTATGTTACTCGGGGGTAATGTAGCTTTCTAATGGTAAAAGTATTTTTGAAATCGGCCCTGTAGTTCTTGAGTTATTTCAATACATACAAACATACAAAGTTTTCCTCTTTATAATATTAGTATAGATAAGGAGGTTTAGAAATTTGTTTAGAATCCTTATGAAAAATGCGTGTTTTTAGACGAGACAGAGGACAATTTAATATCAAAGTTTGCGTAACCACACCGTGTATGATTCGCGGATCAGATGTTATTTTGCAAGCGGTAGAGGTCGTGACGAAATGTAAAACGGGAGGCCTGTCTGAGGACGGCCTTTTCGGAGTAGATACTGTCCAGTGTCAAGGAGCTTGTGCCAATGCACCAGTAATGGTGGTCAACGATGACTACTACGTATGTCTATGATTTGTATTTCTATCAAGTATTTCGATGGCTTTCTTCCTCTTGAAACAGAGTTGGGTATTATCCACATAATTCTCATGTATGCGTGTAGTATATTGAAATGACAGCGAGTTTTTTTAAAGTATAAAACAAATGCTATTTTATTTCAGGAAGACTTAGTATTAGACAATGTTTATCAGATTATTAATATACTAAAAGCCGGAGGCATACCACCGCAAGGCCCTCAGTAAGTAATATTTGCAATGCAACATAGATTTTTTTTATTGATTTAATTATAATGATTGTATAAAAACAGGAGCGGAAGATTCTGTGCTGAGCCGTGTTGTGGACAGGCTAGTTTATTGGAAAGCCCTCCAGAGCCTGGCTATAAGTTACAACCTGCGCTTGCAAGATAAAAAAAAAACAATTTCAGGTCAAAAATGTTAATTTGTCATTTTTTTTTATTTTCCATTTAATTTAATTTGTTTAATAATATTAAAGTTAAATTAAAAACTCTTTTTTTGCAAATTCCCAACCGTTTTATGATATAAAATTGTAGTATTTCATTCCTATGAAAATACTCGTAGGATCTGAGGAAGACAACTTTGTTAATCCAAATGACTCCCCGGGGAGGTTACCGATTAAACAGAATTAAATTACGAAGGCGGATTATAAAGGTCCAAAAATGAGTTGTAATATAAAGTTTGAATTTATAAGATGATTTTGGTGATAGATTCATTAAATATTCGAATTTGTTAACGATAATTTTGTTAACATTATTAAAATGATTTCGTTTATAAATGAGTTTGGTTTGGTAAATATAAATTTTACTAAATCTTGTTTTATATTATGGACGAATATCAAAAATTAGGAAATGAAACGCGAACTTATTGTAAAGAAAGTTCTAGAAAACTATTCTGTCAACGTACAGCAAGCTCCACGCGAAAACACACTAGGGAATTGTATTCTCGTTACCAACAGCTTCAGCATACAGTAGGCGATTTTTATAATATTTTAACAATGAAAAATACTAGAATAACATAAACAGAATTTGACTTGATCATCACCATTCTGCTCTTGTCCCTATGGAGGTTCGGCACAGTATGTACTATTCCTACAGCTTTCCTTATCAGCCGTAATTTCTGTATTTACCCCGGTTTCCAGCTCTTGTTTTACCTGATGACCTGAGTAGCTATTTAGTAATAAAACAGACTAAAACTATAAGAACATTGTTATTTAAACAATCTTTTTGGAGGTTTAAAATGATTATATTTTAGTTAAAAACCCAATAAAACCGATTATTGATCGCATTTGTATAATTTTTTCAAAAAGAAAACATTTTTAATTTAGCGGGAATCCGAGATTTAGTGAAACTAATTTGCATTTCATAAAATAAGCTTTTGAAAAAATTAACAAATGTTTGTGCTTCTAAAAAGATTTTTAACTTGTTCGGTAAATGTTTTTACACTTTCGGGACGTTGCCCAATTCTTTCAACTTATTTGCTAACTTTTCTTAATTAGAATATTATTCGTGAAATTATTTTAACATCGATTCTTTAGTATCCATTTTCTTAATTAACATAACTTAGAAGGTATTTAATGCAGAGTTTGGAAAATTTTAGCATTGTTTGCTTGTGTTAATTATTTAAGAAAGTATTATAGTTGTTATAATAAATTTTGTGCGAAAATTATGTTAAAATTATACTAGTATTCGAAAATATTCCATTAAAATGTGTTATTAATTAAATCCTATGAATACATATTTATAAATTAAAAAAAACTGTGAATGTTAATGCAGCAGTTCATTGTTTTAGGTCGACTAAAAGGTAATAAATCTCCATCTAGCGACATTATCAGATTGGTAATTTAACGTAATAGTAACAAAAATATCTATTGTTAGTTAGCATTGAAAATTAAATTCGATTTTACGTGTTATTCAGGAAGTTGCGCATTGCTGCGAGTAGACAGTAACAATAAATTCTCAAAAGCAATTTCAAGTCACGTTAACATATTGTATCCCCTGAGACCGAAGCCGATTGTAATTAAGTAGGTCCTGATAGTTACGAAAGATGGCGGTGTATAGCGATATTCACTATTTAATACTGTATGTTTTTTAGACTAAGAAACCCTAACACAATTCGAATGACACATCATTCGTCAAAATAGGTTTAGTCTACAGGAAATTGGACTTGAAACAAACATAAAAACAACTGCAAAAATATTTTGTTATTCGAGCAATACTGGCTGTTTGAGTCTATGTATTTCAATATTGTACATAAATAAAAAAACAGTAAAAAAACAAACACTTGGACAGCGTTGGGTACGCATATTCTAAACACGAAAGCGGACTATTTAGGCACTAAGCCGTCGGTTGTTATATTAAAGCGTGTAAAGCCAAAGCCCCGTATAAAATCCACTTTGTAATACAAGCCTTGATTAACATATGGGTGAAAAAATAAATAGCTTATGGACTTTTTTGAAATTGCTTTTACACTCTGTCTGCTCTGAATATGAGATTTTTAATAGCTTTGCTTTTAATCAATTTTATACGTATCGCTTATTTATGAATTAACGTTAAATATCGTAAGGTTATATGTGAAAAATAAATACAGTTTTAGTTTTTTTGAATGTATGGTAAAAGTGTTTAGAGGTTTACCGAATTAGTTATGGTTCTTCGTACATGTTATAAAATGTACACTAAAGTATTTAAAAACATAAATTAGAATAATTGTTTAATCATTTGGTTATACTGACCTATTTTATATTAATAAGAAATACTTAGTTGCGCTACATAAATTTTAACATTTTAGCAAAAACAAACAGATTTATTTTCATGAAAAAATGTAGAAAGTTGGATAGAAATTAAAAAAGAGCAAACTTTTAAAAGCGCTGTTTGTTTTCCTAATTACACAAGTATGAAGCATATTTTTTAAGCAGAATTATACTGCAGAGGAAGGATTCGAATGACTAACTTTTTTATTTTCTAAATGATTTTCGTTTCGTGCGATATTATTATAGTCGAAAAATTTGGCCTTTTAAACAGTATTTTTTTACCACACTTTATTGCAAAACTACGATACGAGTAACTCAATTTCAAAATAAAAAAATTGTGAATAATTTAATTCAAATTTTAATTTATTAATAAAATGATCTCAGCCTACGGCTTCATTAGACCGAGTTCGCGCAAAAAACGTAGATTTTACTTCGGCGTAATGCCGTTTTTTTTCGTGACATCGGTCTAATGAAGCCGTAGGGATAGAGATAATGTAGGCGTAGGTTTATCATATCTCTAAGTTTTTCATGTCACTTGGAAGTTACTACTTAATCATTCTACAGTAAGATGTTTATGACAGTCCCTAGACGTTTTATATTGAAAGTGATGAATTGAAAGATAAATCTCGGATAGAAAACTAATTTATTCTGTTAGAAATAGCGTTTTAAAAGTATGGTAATACGAATTCTGAAAGAGAAGTTATGTTATAATTTCTTCATTGTGAAACCCAGGATAATATGAGGTTTTTACCAGACCCTTATGGTGAAGGAAAACATCGTGATGCAACCTACACATATAGGCGAAGAAACTCAAGATATGTCTGAAGTCACCCAAAATATGCGCTAGTCGTGCAGTTGCGGAAAATAGAGTACATCAAGGGTCGAACTACATACTACATGAGTTTTATACAGTTAATAGATATTCACAAAAGTAAATACAGTCTGACCTGGATAAATGAAAAATAATTTCGCTGTCACTTGGACTCTTGTTTAGTTTACGTAATGTAGAGTATGAGAAAAAATGTCTTAATTTTTTTCGATCAGTTTTACTTAAACTTAAGTAAATGAATGTACCGAAAAATCTATTATAGTAATTCGCAAGCATGATATGAAATGTATTTGTAGTGAATAGAACTTTTGCTCCTTCTGGAATTTGTATCTCGTCTCTTTGCACACGGGACCTGTCAAGAATACATAATGGTTTCTCCCAGTACACGTTATATTTTGTAACAAGAATTCTCTAAATAAATAGATATATTACTATTTTTTTTTACGATAGGTAATGTTTTTCGCTATACATATTTGTATATTTATTGCGAAAACGATTCAACCATTTTTTGTTTAGTGATTATTCGAGATTGGTATTCTTTCGTGTAAATTAAGCAATCATAATTTCCTTTGTCTTTACTAAATTAATACACGTAGTTACAATTTTGTTAAAATCATGTAATCTTGTCTTGTAATATCATTTATTCCAATGAAATACATTTAATTGAGAGCGGCGTCCCAATCGTCATAGGAAATACGGAATCGCTCGGTTGCAAATGTCATGCGGTCACCTAATCAAATAGTGACCGGATCGAATGCCGAGCGACGACAGACGACCGCAGTCGGCTTGTTATCCTCCCTGCAGATAGTCAAGATCTACTACGAATACTAGAACCGGATCTTCGAGAAGCTGATAGTAAAATCAATGAATTTGGGTACACAGAATTGTTGCATATTTTACGCATTAACGCTCTGAAAAATAACTTTAAAACCATTGTCCAATGCGTAAATAATGAAAGGTATCTATATCATTAGGTGGTAAAAGTTAAAATTGTCTAATTTTTAACTTCAATAAATTGTTACAGTAAAAGTCAATCCAGTACAATATCAATTTTATCCACATCATAGATTTTAATTAATCCAATAGAACAATAAAGTTAATTAGAAGTAGAATGGATACGAATAAAAATTAAATAAAGTAGATACAAGTGCAATTCAGTGCGCCATTTTAAGGGATGTAACCAATTATCTGCTCGAAACTGCCTGAAAGCTCAAGTTTGTTTTCAATCATCGTCCACTTTACCGATAGTTACAAAGTTTTACAGCAATGTTTTTTTTATTTACGATCGCTGCTTTTATTCTCATTTTATTTTATAGGTAAAAAGTGCATGCAAATTATCATATGTTTCGAATACTTTTCATCAGAGTTTAAAGTTCATTTTACATAAGCAATGTTATAGCGAAACGGGAATAAGGTTTAAAATTTCAATTTTTTTCGCGGTTCGTTACTCTTTTTCGCTTTCCTATAACAGTTTTTAAAACAAATTTTTAACCAAGTTTTTCTAAAAAAATCTCTACCAACTTACTTAATTTTTAAACATGTAATTACACCAAATAAGCATAAAGCTGAGAAACATCTATTAGTTTATTGGATCTTAAATTCCATAATCAGACAATATCATTAACAATTACGACTATTGCGCCTAATTTATGAAATTGTTGATATGACAATCAAATGTACTATATTTCGTATTAATTTGTTAGTATGGTGCTACTAAAATTGATTCATATGATATGCACAATGTAATTCATATACACCCTATGAATTCCATTCTGGATAATGGATTCATTAATGTTCAGGCGGCGTGTTGTCGCCATACATCAATTGCGTCAATACAATATGTATATGTTACGATCAAGTTATGGTACAAATTGGGTTAAATGTTACATTTGGGTTGCTATATTTCCATAAGATTTATCTCTAATTTAAAGTGATTAATTGTCTAAGATAATGCCATCCAAGCCATAATAGCTATAAAAATCCCTTTTCACACAATCGCAGAAGTTCATTATCTTTTTCCCTTTTTCCTGCTAGAGTTGTCATCATAGACATGTTTGGAACACAAATATCTCTATCAGCCATCTGAATTTTTCCTTCTTACGCGTTTCCTCGTTCCATTCATCCATACTTTATTAGAACTTTGAAAAATAAAGTTATCGTTTTATTAAGATAGTCGTGTAGGATTTTTTTTTACCATAAGCAAGTATTTTGCGTTCGCAAAAATGATTTAAAAATTGATAAACTGCGGCAGCATTGTCAACTTTTCCTGCTCCCTGATTATGTTTGCACCTTTTTTTCAATACACAATGCGTAATGATGTAGGTAATGATGATGCTCTGCGATACTGTTACTGTAAACAAGGGGTGTGATGCCTTTGTTGAAGCTTGAAAGACCTTGTTCAACTACAACGTTCTTTACTACACGGGTCATGTAAGACAAATTGAGCTACTATTTTTCATATTAGTATTTTTTTATATTATAAAGTGGCAAACTAGTAAGCAATTACCTGGATTTGCTGAAAAAGCGAAGCGACCGTTGCCCATAGACATCTGTATTTGCAGATGCGTTTCCCATTCTTAATCTACGAAGGAGGAGACGCACAGCAAGAGGACAATACCTCTTCCTATGCGTCCCGCTCCCCCGCCAATCCACTTCCCCTTCCTATCATTTCCTTATTAGAAATAGATAGAAAGGAGAAGGGGACTGAAATTAGGCCTCCGGCACCACACTCTCCACCCGAAACGCGGAATTGCTCCCATTTGACGCCTGTCTTCTGTGTGGTCGTGATATTTCACCGGGCGAGCCGGCCAATTCGTGCAAAGATGTTAAAGCGGGCTCTACCACTGTTAAAATAGTACCATAATAAATAAGTATTTATAAGTACGCAGTGGATGCTTTAAAATTACGTTTACGTTTAAATAATAACTCTACTTTTAGAAATGTTCGTTGAGGATAAACACATCATATTTTATAAGAGTCTGCTACTACAAGATATGCAAGAAAATAATACATGCATGAAAATTTTGCATTTGCATACTTGGTGAGAATAAATATGTAGAAACCACTAGATCTCGCGTAGACTTCAAAGTAAAACTGTTGGAAGTAATGAAAAACGATGCATTTCCCCCTCGCGAGGTGTTCGCTTGAGTAAATATGATCTTCATTTAATTAAAATCAGTGCAAGTATATTACGTGGAGTAAATCAGAGCTCTAGCATAAAAAGTAATTACGGGCTTATGTAATTATACTGCCCCGTGATACGTAGTGATTAAACTAGAGTGAAGCCGTAATTTAATACCATTAAACGGATCTGATGTATAAATCGTTTAGCATGCGAGTGATTAAAATATCTTCCTTAATTTTACATTTTAATAAAAATATGAACTCTTGCAATCGTCTTACTTAGCAGGGACATCGCTACCATATATGCAAAGTGTGCAATGCACACGGGCGCCTTTATTGGGCGCCAAAGCCAAATACCAAAATAAAATGAAATAAAATTTCAATTATTTGCTTTATTTCAAACACCTACCTACTATAAAAAAAGATAATTAAAATGCTTAAGGGGCGCCAAAACCCTTTTTGGCACATAGGCGCCAGTAGTTCTTACGGTGGCCTTGGCCTTTGCGTTGTAACCCAGAAAATAAGTGTTGTAGGCAAAGTTATAATAGTCAGTACTTGCAAAACATAATTTTCATTACTGTCTACCTTTGTGATGTTTAATTTGTAAAAAAAAATAATACGTATTCTAAATTTGAAAACATGCAGAATAGTAACAATAGCGCCATCTGCGGTCAATGCACACGCGAGTCACGCTGAAGTTCGTATGCCTCGGGCATCGCTGCCTTTGTTCTAAACAAGTATTCGCGTTTCGAGTAAAGAACATGAAGTAAGAACGATGGTACTTCACCATTGCATTCTTGCTCCTACAAAAAGTCGAGCATTCTTCTGAAATCGCGATACGAACGAGGTGAGGTTTTACTAGACTTTTGCTGTTGTATGACTTCATAAGCGAAACTGTACACATTGCTTATAGAATGAAACAAAGCTTTTAGATAAGAAAATATTTCACAAACGTATATTGATTGTTAAAGTACATTTTAAACCTATTTAATTTTATTGCTAATGTTACAGATTACCAAACATAATATTTATTGTACGTTCGATCGTATCGACGTTGTAATTCAAGTTTTGTTCAGACATGTATTTTTTAATTTAAAAGAGTTTAAGAGCGTCGGTGACTCAGAGGTTTAGTTCTTACTTGTAAGCTGCAGGTTGCGAGTTCGAATCCCGTCATGTACCAATGTGTGATTCGATTTTCGTATGTACATATTTACCCGACGTTCTTAGGTGAAGGAAAACATCGTAATGCAACCTGTACATATCGGGGAAGAAATTAAAAGATATGTGTATTCACGCGAAATACGCGCTAGTCATGGAGTTGCGGAAAATGGAGCCCAGCATGGATGGAACCTTACCTTTACCTTTTAATTTAAATTTTATACAAATATTATAAAATAAGCACCGCGCCAAACGTCTTTATTCCAAACATAGTGAACACATGCAAGCAAAAAATATTGCCTCTTTTGTGTCACGTCCTGCCATTTTTCCTTATCGTACACTTCCTTACGGAACATTAGTGCAAATTGCTTTATATGTTCATACAAAAGTCCATGTTGTTGATGACATGAAATAGTGAGTTGATATTATTCGAGAACTTTTGTAGGAATAACTATAGACGTAACTAATCGTGGGTGTGTTACAAATGATGAGTTGTGGAAGTATGTGCATTAACATATAATAAACTAGCTGTTGAGCGCGACTTCGTCCGCGTGGAATCAAATACTATAGCCTATGTTACTCGGGGATAATGTAGCTTTCTAATGGTGAAAGAATTTTTGAAATCGGCCTAGTAGTTCTGGAGTTATTTCAATACATACAAAAATACAAAATACAAAGTTTCTCTCTTTATCTTATTAGTACAGATTCAGTTAGTTTAATTGCATAAAAAATCAAAATTAACACAAAATATATTTTAACTTTTTACAAAAAGACCTCAAGCTATTTTAAACGGGCTAAATAATAAGAAGTGTGACTAAAGATTGATACTTTTATTTAACTTTTTCCAAGAAGAACTAAATTAACTTAATAAAAACGTTAGTTAATTTAAACAACAACTCCACGAAACATTAACCGCGGGATATATAGAGACTTTAAAGTAAAAACTAATATTGTTGTTGCTTCTAAAATGTCCACGGCTTATTTATTTTGTTATTTGTAGTATAGGTATAGTAAACTATAATTTTTAAGCAGAAAGTATCGTTGAATAGAAAATCAAACATTTGAAAACACATCCGTCATAAACAATTATGAATATACTTAGTTACAATTTTATTGTAACTTCGCCATTTTTCAATTATTTTAATGTGGCCAATGCATACGTTATCTGAAAAACATTTTAAAACAAAATTTTATCAGCAATTAAGTATTTTCAGCCAGTGTCCTAAAAAAGTATAATATGCTTAATATTAATTAAGGTGTTTTCGTTTCGCAGAAGTCCAAATGGAATACAGAAATAACAATCCGGCATTGAGTTCCCCAGGGTCTAGTCCTTGTTAATTAATCGAGCTTTTCTACAAGCCGGGTCTTTACCACGGTTGTCGTTTCTTAATTAAATTAAATAAACCGTATGAACTTTAAAGTATTTCGTTTAAATTAAATCATAACATACTTAGGTACTCAGGTTTAATGGTTTCAGTAAAGTAGGTACAGATTGTATTGGCACATGAGTATATAAATTATACAGAGGCACAGCTACATAGAATGTATGTGCTTGTATGTATGCCGGGTGGAAATAGTGGCAGCGTTTGTGCAGCAGTGTTCTCTGTACACTTCATAATCATGTGGTATATGTATATTTCTTAACTATAGATTTCTGTCACCAAAATGTACCTAACGGCATAATAGATCGATGTCACGCCAAAAACAAAATTAACAAGCAAAATCTCCGTTTTTATCGCGAACTTGGTCTAATGAAGCCATAGGATAAGGGAGTTTTATCCATTACGGTCTTTATTTAGCTGTACAGGTATAGTCGAAATTCATAATAGCACATTTTATTAGATCGCAATTTATCATTAAATCAACAGTTTTGAAAAAGATAATATACGGCGAAGACTTTATTAAAATTAGGTATACTTTTGTAATATTATTGATATAAACGAACCTAAGTCGCAGTGAAAATCTTTGAGAAAATTTCCTATAGCCACATGTCGCTCGCACTTGGCCAAGGTAAAATATGAGAGGAGTGGAAATACCGGAGCCAAATAAGTTTTTGCTTCAAAAATAAAGATCAACTTTTTGATAATTTACATAAGACAAATATTACATTTTACGTTTTATTCTTTACTGTATAGTGAAATTAGGATTTAAGATTGAGTTTAGTAGTTTACTAACTCTTTAGGTTTATATAGAAACCCCATAAGTTCGACTAAACAATTTAAATATGTTTTACAGTCTTAAAATTCTAATAATATAATACTCACTTTTGCAGTAGCCCCTTTTCATACTATATACAAAAAAAACGTTTCCCATTTTTGTACATCGATAAAAACATACCGAGTTATTCCAAGTTTGTTCCTACGAGTATTA
>QDHC01005028.1:1634189-1654772 GCA_013186455.1 Papilio dardanus tibullus | reverse complement strand
TTACGCCTTGGCTTCATTAGACCGAGTTCGCGATGTTAGCAGAAATTCTCCTTCGGCTTAAGTGCGTTTTAACGCAAACAGGTCTAATGAAGCCGTGGCAGTATAGCAACGATATCCTTGTAGAAGAAATCTAATCTTCTAAATATTTGTTAATTGAAAATAAACCTGACCGACGGCATGGAATCTAGATATTGCCTATAAGACGCTAGGGAGAAAATGCGATTCGAATAATACCTTACTCGTTAAAATTGATTAATCTATTTGGATACAAAAGTTAAAGATAAAAGTGACATCTATTCAAACTTATATGCATTAAATTATAACTTCAAAGTTTTAATACATAAATGCTGCAATATAATCTACCATGTTATTACAATTATCATCATTATTTTACTATAAAAAATCTTGTATAAAATGTTCAATACCAATATGCTGATGGTAAGGCAAAACAAAACACTATTTCCCAGGAGTATTGCAATAGTTGACTACGGATGTGGTCATGTAAGTATTGCGTACTGCAAGCTATTTTACAATGTTTTTTTTTATATTTTATTGTTACTTTGTTAAGTATAATTTAGAGAAAAAATATATTGGTACATGATGTAAAATGTGTAGATTACAAATCAAGTGCTTAGAACGTTAATTGAAAACTGTCCTCGAAGTATCATTCGAACAGTAGAAGGTTCAAACGACACTCAAAATTAAGAGTGTCTTACATGTTAAGTCCACGCTTAAACTATAAACTTTAAAGCGATCGCAATTAATTTTGATGCCACGTAGATTTTAGTGTCGTTTGAAAATTCTGCCGTTAAACGTAGATTTTATAATCGTAAGTGCAATATGTGATAGTACTGTTCCAACACTAAAAACCTATTACAGTCCAGAGTTGAACAGAATAAAGCGTATAGTGACGCATATAGAATCCTCTTAGGCTTACCTTGTCACACTAATGAAGCAATTAGTGGAACAATCACTGTGAGCTCTCTCTTTTATTACACAAACAGCAAAGTTCAATTAATAAAACTTTGTTATAATCATGTTTATTTATTTTTAAAGAATAGTTTAATTGGAGTTTGCAAGAATAAATTAAGGCACGAAATATATAGATTTGTGCCCGACGTGTTCCTTATCCACAGTATATATTGTAATCAGATTTTGGTAGAGTATTAGACACCACAGAATATTCCCTTATAATGTAAAAAATTAAGAAAACATATTTGTTTGTTTAAAATTATTTCTAGATTCTAATTTCAACGCGTGTCGTGTTCAACTAGTATCAATAGAATCGCGTTTTCACACCGCATTTGGATTTCAACATTCTAAATTCTATTATCAATTCTAATTCTCCTTCAGCATTACAAAAGTGCGGCGTCCGCTATAACGAGGGATGAAGCAAATTCTTTGCGGCGTGAACCCACGCTCACGTTTGGAAATGTAAGCTCTCCTCTACCGCTCAGGGATGCAGATTTTTCAACGGGATTTGAATACTAATTTCGTCTGAACCGGAATTGTGTAAGCTAGCAGGAACTTTTCTAGATTTGTTACATTACGATTTCGCTCGAATCCACAGAAAATTGTTGATCCTAAAGTGCATAAGGATGATATTGGCAACGTTTAGGACTAGAAACTGCTTTTTAACTTAGAGCCCGATTAGCTTTTTTACCATGTTCTCTATTTGATCAATCTATTCAAGATGTATATGTAACTATCTCAAAGTATTTTTCTTCGTTACATATTTTATCCCTCGAATGTGCCATCAAGAATGAAATTAGTGGATATTCTAGAAAACAGTTATAACGAATAAAGTGAAATTTTACCATAAATCAAAGCTCTAACCAAAGTAGTCGCAGACGTCGCGATTTTAAAATCGATATGTAAATTGCCTGACCGGAAACTGGACTACGGAAATGCATTCTGCTCGTTATTACGTTACTTTTTAATTTTGTGTGCCATTCCTTTAATATAATTACATGCTTTTGTCGAATGGTTATGAGGTTATGTGATTTATGTATTTTTAAATATTTGAGAGAAACTTGTCGAATTTTAGCGTGGACATAACTTTGATTAATATAAAAGTTATAATATTACAGTTAAAAAGATTGTAATTTTCAAATGTTGAAATAATTCGTTGAGTTATACACTGACTTAATATTATTTTTTAACCCAATGGAGCATGTCCTGTACTACGTTTTTTAGCAAAAAATAATTTCATTTAACTAGAAGTTCTTAATCGGAAGATGAATTTAAAATATGAACCGCAATCTCAAACTATAAAGAACAGAGCAATAAAATAAAGTTTTCCTACTGAAATACTCTGATTGAAAACAAGCTCAGCATTCAAAGAGTTTCAGGAAGGTTTAATTGGTTACATCCTTTCGAACTATTCAGATTTTAAAACTTTATACTTTGATATTTTGGATCTATTTATTAAAATCAATATTTCAAATATTTATTTACACTTATTTCTTAAAATAATACTAAACTTAGTTTCAGTAAAATTCAAAACCATTCCCCAAAACATCATAAAAGTGCGTACTAATTGATGCTATGCGTTGTTGCCACGTAACACGTTAAACGGCGAACATTCGTAGGGTACGAGTAAGTAGTGTTACGCAGCAATATACTTTACTATTATTGCATTTTCATGTGTATTTTTATATTAGTAAGTACTTTACATATTAAAGAATGAGATAATATTTCTACTCTAAAAACTATGAAAGGTGAAAACACAATATAAGAAAAACACATCTCACTTATAGCTAACAGGGTGTGTTTTGAATGAAAATTTAGTCGTAAGATGTTTACCAGAAAGCAAGTATCGGTGGGCGCTGTACTATTTTAAACAATTTCTTCTAAAGTTTAAAATTGTAGTACGCTTCTCTTAGTTTTAGGATTGGCATTATTTATCATTGTTTAATCTATATTAATATTGTAAAGAGAGAAACTTTGTAATTTTGGTTGTATTGAAATAACTCAAGAACTACTGGGCTGATTTCAAAAATTCTTTCACAATTAGAAAGCTACATTATCCCCGACTAACGTAGGCCACGCGGACGAAGTCGCACATAACAGCTAGTAGAAATATATAATTAACTATTGTGTAACCGAAAAGTATGAAAATTGAGTACCTTAATAATGCAAAAACATATTTTACTTATGTGTATAATATTATTACTGCTTTTTAATCACTTTAAATTCTTTTAATGTTAATATTAACATGGATGTAAGTAAACAAAACACAATGTAAACAGTTTATTTTAATAAAAGCTATGAGCCATCGTTTATTGATGACGCTGTAAATCCATTAATGGATAGATCGCTTATCAGTAGGCAAGCGAGCTTTTATAAAAGCACTCTTCTAGTTTAATATTAACGCTGAAACCTATATGCAAAATGTGTGATATTCATTAATAGTAGTAAAATTATTCATCCATAGAAAATATAATAAAAAAAGATTCGTAAGATTATTTTTTAATCAATGTTTTAATTTAATGCACCATTTTAGTTCTACGTATTTTGTATAATAATATTATAAAGTTTCCTGGCAACTAACCAACCGCAGTTTTAGACTAAATAATTGTAGATAGGAGACCTAAGATAACACTCATGAAAATATAATTGTGTAGTTACTGCGAGCTACCGCAATATAGGTACTTAAAATAAAAAGTAGAGTATTATAAAGAAACAAACTTTGCTTAGAGACCAAAGCGAATGATTTTTTCCCTTTAGAATACGTTTACATAAATACATAGAATACATGTTGTTTTTCCTATTCTAATAAATTAAAAAAATCTAAATTATCCACCATTGCTGTCGGTGCGGTTATTTTTAATCGAAATGGGTTCGACCACAGCCGAAATATAGGTAGCTCCTGTACCTTCCATATGAATCTATTACTACCAGTACTAAAATATAGCTGTTATTCGCCACTTCGTTCGTGTAGAATTAAAAAATATCCTGTTATTCGGTAAAAAAATTATTCGGGGATAAAATAGCTTTCTAATGGTAAAAGATTTTTTCAAATCGGCCCAGTAGTTCTTGAGTTATTTCAATACATATATAAAATACAAAGTTTTCGTCTTTATAATATTGTTTAGTTACAACGTAATTCTCTTTATTACACGTTGCTAAATAAACAAATTCCCTAATATATGCATAAATACAAAATATTACGGTATCGTTATCACAGTTGTTAGCAACAACCAAAAGCGACCTATTCTCGATCAATTAACTAACTTTCCGCTTTATCGCTCTGCTAACACGCAAATATTTGTGTAGGTGTGGGTGCCTCTGACAAAGATAACTAGTAACAAGCCTCTGGCTGGGGCGCCAGGGAATTTGATACCGAACTATAAACCTTTATGTATGAGGGTTTACAAATTTAGCACAACTTAGCACCGACTGTAAATAAATGGTTATAATTAAAGAACATAGATTTTTTCGTCAGCTTTAATCGATTTTTTACTGAGAATTAAAGGAGTTGTAACCTATTTTAAACTATTTTCGTACTAAACTATTTTATTATGTTTATAAATAACTAGCTGTTGTGCGCGACTTCGTCCGCGTGGAATTAAATAATCTAGCCTATGTTATACGGGGGTAATTTAGCTTTCTAATGGTGAAAGAATTTTTGAAATCAGCCTAGTAGTTTTTGAGCTATTTCAATACATACAAAAATACAAAAAATCAGAAATACAAAGTTTTTTCTCTTTATAATATTAGTAAATAAATAAGTATATATATAGATATAAAATAGTAACTATTATACGTTTTCTTTGAGCTTAATAAGTTTCTTCTTCAGTTATGTTTATGTAACATCGGCAACGGCTCGGGCTTCAATAAATCTTAATCGTGTTAATTAAGAACAGATTACAGTTTGCGAGCCCAAGAAATATCCCTCGTCATTCATGACATGGGTATTTGATTGAAGTATGGATAGTAAAAAAAGGCAGGCAACCAATCTGCAATTCACATAGTATAAAACAATAACGCTTTTTATGTTTGTCCCTATATATGCTTAAATCTTTAAAACTACGCAACGGATTTTGATGCAGTTTTTTTTTAAAAGATCGAGTGATTCATAAGGAAGGTTTTCATTTCTGTCAATTCTGTATCATTTGTAAATATAGGTGAAAGCTAAAGCTGAAGTTATTTTTATCTATGTAGTTACAGACGTTGGTTGAAGTGCTACGAACGACTAGTTATTACGAACACATCCGATGCCTTATTATGCCGATAGATGGCGGTAATACTGTGTTAGAATTTCCTTTCAAGAATTGGAAGGCAGGGGTCGAATATGTATATAATGTTTATGTAGTAATTTGATATTTCTAATTAGAACTTGAATGTATGTTAGAGACCTAAACAATTTGTGTATTGCCCTTGAAAACTAAGTTTGATAGCTGATTAGAAATTATTGGAAACAAATCCTAGGCCTGTATCACACAACTGTATTCCTTTATGATAAAGTAGCTTTCTTGGTGAAAGAAGTTTCGAAATTAGTCTTGTAGTTTTTGAGTTATTCCAATTGATACAAAGGTACAAATCTTTCATCACGTTTGATAAAGTTGAATAAAATTGTCTTGATTGATTTAGGGAAGATGAAAAATAAATGTAAACAATTAAGTACTGCAGTCTCATTTATTATATCGTTTGTTTTTATTTAAACTAATAAAGGTACATCAAAACACACACTGTATAACAGATTGGAAGATATGTTCTAACCCAGTGACGTAACATAGGCGTTGATACGTTATTGCTGTGCCCTTGCTCTTTGTCATTTGATATGTGGGTACAATTATAAGCACATTCAAATAGAAATCTCTATAGTATATGTCCGAATGAATAGTAGGAAGTTAAACCTAAATAGTCTAATCGAACTTAGGGACTAGTACGAATATTTGTTTGAAAGTATAGATGACGTCATCGCCAAAACTTTTATGACATTTGTCGGAGTGTTTTTTGAGTGATAGGGGCGCTGCTGTTAATACAAATCTTGTTGATGACGTTAAGTATACTTTCCCGCAAGGTTTCGTGCTAGGCCCCTGATAGTATCGTCGGAACACGAAGCAATCCTAACATACATGTCAATGTAACTCTAAATCCCGTGTAGATAAATATTAATATTGTCATTGTTTATTTTATATTTATTTTACGTATAATAATTTACAAGAATACTAGACAGCGAGTAAAAAATTAAAAAGCTTTCATAAGATTAAAAATTTAAAGCATACCTCTATTCGAACGGAAATTAGAATTAGTTATTTTTTAATTTAGTTTAACAGCTAGTTTTAATAATTTTTTTTACTCGTCAAATATCAAATCATAAATTCGATATTATTGATATATCTTATTAAGATGTAGTTAACTCATAATCAATATTTACCACATTTTTTATTCGCTCTGAGCTACATTTAACTTTAATTACCCTCTTATAATACAATATAATTTAAATCGTCTACGTTCGGAACGATATAGAATTTGTGGGTTCATTAATACAGTTAAGCGGCTTATAAAAATGTCTACTTTATACTTCTATGTACATATTTACAAAAAATTGCCGCGGTTTATTGTAAAAAAAGCAACTTCTAAGCCTAAGGCTTGATAAGACCGATGTCACGCAAAAAACGGCCTTACCCCGAAGCAAAATATTCGTTTTTTTGCGCGAACTCGGTCTAATGAAGCCATAGCCATAATCAGATTTCAATAAAAGATACTCAAAGTAAATACTAATATTTTCATATTTTTATTATTGCTTTTCAAATCCTTTACCTTTAAACATTTAAAAACATTTTCATTGCAAAAAACACAAAATCTTTAAAAAATTTCAATACTTCTTAAAAATAAAAATGCACACTACGTTAGAACTATGGCACTTTATAACTTAATCTTATCATAAATTCATCACACAAAAAAATACTACAATATAAAATGTAGGAAATTACATCAATATAAAAAAAAAACTTCAAAATTTCATACAGATTTAACCAAGGAATGTTTTGTAAAATTTAAACATAAAAAAATGTACTTTTAAACTTAAAATGGAATGTTCCTATTAAAGCACATGAATTGTCAATAATTTAATATGTTGGTTAATAAAATATGATAATATAAACATTCATTAAAAGATTATTAATTTATTATCATGATTCTGCTTATATTAGGGAACTATCATATAGCAACCATTTCTACGCTTAAACATAACAATCTAATTTTTAAACACGTAATACAGACTGCTTTTTTAATCTGTACAAATAATTGCAACCAATTTTCAATTTTATTATCTGTGTCGTGCGATCTGAGCACCGATTACATATGGTTATAGCAATTCAAATTCTATATATACAAATAAAAACTAACACGTAACGTAATATGGCAACAATCTCTTTTGGTTAAAGATATGAATAATCTCTTTGTCCTACAAAATCGGAAGTGTAAATTAATCTAAATAAATTTGTTTCCTGCATAAAAGGCAGTAACTACCGCTGAAATAAAATACTATGACTTAAAAACATTTCCTAAGATGAATTTTTCATTAATATTTAGACCAATAGATTTATGAAAATTGACACATTTTATCAAATTTCCAAAGTCCCTTTTGTTATAAACGTTTTAAAGTTGAATTTTAATACAATAAAATGAAATATTTAATGTTAATCACAATGCCTAACTTTCGTTATCGGTCGTATAGGTGTTTGTAGATTTAAATATCTTCCGCCGGACTTAATACTTGAAACACATCCGCGTAGACCAGAGTACAGCGCCGTTGGCAACCCTAACGGCAGCGATGGAGATCCGCCTTAGAAATAAAATAAAAAATAAACAATTATGAAACACATCTTCTTTCCTTTAATGGCGTTAATTAACACAAAAATATAAGAGTGTCCATGAGTGTCATTTTATAGAAAATAAATGCATATAAACAAACAGATGTAATGTAGATAAAGTCATACCTATCCATAGTTTAGGGTTAGCTTTCGAGGGCACCAGGAGTGATTGTGAGTACCCTCTCACAGGGGGAGCATCGTCAACTTGCAACATCGCCAGTCTCTTCCTCCGTCTCACTGTCGCCGTGTGCCACAATCCATCATCTACCCTCATTTTCGACTCAACAGATTGGAACCAATCCTCATGAGAGGCTAAATTCATCTCCTTGATATCAGTATCCGTGTAAATTAGTTGCAATCGCCCCTCAATAAGTCCTAGGCCGATAAAATCCCGTGGTCGAATTCCTATTTTGCGCCGCCATAATAACAATCCTGAGTCATTGTAAGTCCGGAACTTTATTTCGTATCTAATACCGCGAATATCACGGTTCCTAAAATAATATTTTAACGTTTTAAAGTCCATAATGTTACACAAATCGCTACAAATTAAGCATTAAGGAATTTTAAAATAAGTTGTGAACCACGCGTGCACAAAAATCTAGCATCTCTACCCCATGATAACAAAACGCCAGGCTTGTACAGTGTACAAAAAGTTAACGCGATCAAATAATGTAACGAGACTAACGAACACAGTATAACTTTGGCGCTCGTTGTACAAACAAAGGTGTATTCGGGGTGGTGAAACGTATGTAGACGAGTGCTTTGCAATTTGGCCGCGTTTCCATGTTATTGTGCACACGTGCTAATTTGACATGTGTTAAAATTAGTTCTAGTTATGTTTAAGTTTTAAATACATTTACCTAATCTAACAGCACTGGTATGTTAAAAATTATATCTAAAGTTATATCTGGATTCGTCCTTTTTATGTTATCTTACGTCATATCCTTCACCAACGTCTTTGTTAGTTCGTAAGCTAGAAATATAGAGGTAATGTTAATGAGAAATGTTAAATGGTCATACTTTAGTACAGCTATTAATTTATCAAGATTTAGAATTGTTATAATTTATCACGGCACTGTCGTGGAAGTGTAATTATGAACTTATCTCACCTGCGGCTACCTTTACTTCTGTACGAATAATAATTGTTTCCGTCGAACTTAATAGGCGCACCGTCATTTAGCATCTCTACTTTTAATTGCAACTCGCAATTCCTGCCCTGGTATCCGTCGCGGCAAATGCACTTGTACTCATTTAATAATGGAATGCAGGATCCATTGTTCTTGCACGGAGTCAGACCTAATATCATTTATTTGAATGAACACATCTTAATTTACGAATTATTTCTTTCGATGATTCTGAACTGCTTTTAAAGTACAAAGCTTTATAAACCTGGTTAAGAGGAAATTTTAAATCATACAAGTTTTAATTCCAAAAGTAAACAACAGATATGGATTTATTTGCTTTCGGTTTAGGTATTAACAAATATGTGTACCTATACATGTTCTAAAATGCGATTTTTATTAGCAAAGATTTCTTTTAAGGTATGTTGTTTAACTTACCATCACCGCAAGGAGGTCCAATATACTTGGTAACACCACTTGTAGCACAAGGCAGCCTAAACTCATCTTGTACAAGTGCACATTTCGCTGTATCAGCATTATACAATACGAGTGGGCTGCCATTCACAAAGACCTGTTGCACGGCGCCTATAAAACTGCTGGTCACTCCCGACATTTTATGCGGACGGATATATGCGCTGAAAAAAGGGCTCAGATTCGAATATCTTCGCGAAAAAGATTGATGGCTCCCTAAGTGTGCCTCAACCCTTTGTAGCGAGAATTTAATGTAAAAAAAAACTATTATAATGAGGTTAATATTTCACAACTTTTATATAAAAATTGGTGATAAACGGTATAAAGTAACGAAAACTCAAAATAAATTATATTTATGTCAATTATGCTTACGGCAAGGAGCCAATGAAGAGTGGTAGGGTGAGTTCAAGGTTAGTGAGTGGCGGTGCCGAGTGTCCTCTCTGTGTGGGATGGTGGTCGATCTGCAAACTGCCGTGCCGACCCATCCGCGTGATCCGTGCGCGATGCCACCGACCTTTCGTGATAGGCACTGGCGAACTAAGTAAAGCAAACACGAAAAAAACTTATTTATTCAAATTTAAACACCAAAATATTACCAATTGTTTTTTTTTAATATGCTATATTTGTAATCATAAAATATTGTAATTTACTTACGTGATATTCGCGATCCCGCTACCTAGATTATACCTAAACTGTAGGTAGCCATTAACTAAGTTAATCGCAATAAAATCCCCCTTGGCTTTGTTAGACTGGCCCGTGTAGAGCAGCATTCCGGAGAATCGGTTCGTTAAAAACCAAATTTCAATTCGGAACGCTTTGCCTAAGCCTTCGAGCGGTAATAATTCTATGTAGCTCGTTCCATTAAACTGGGGCGACCAGGTTTCTTGAACTACGCTGACGTCTGTAATTAATTTCTCTTTTATATAACAAGTCACGAAGATATTATGTAAGGATGTGAATAGAATATTTTGTACCGTTGCTGCAAGTATTTCCATTAGATCCAATTTCGCCTCCAAACAAACAGCGACAGACGTGTCGGCCGTCGGGACCGACGTCGCACAATAGGCCCTCGTCGTGTCCGCAGGGATTCGACTCGCACGGATCTAATCTCTCGTCACAATTGGCTCCTTGAAATCCGATAGGGCAGATACATGTATATTCAGTTGCCGATCCTTCCGTAGGCTTACACGTAGCTTCATTCTTACACGGCATACTCATACAAGGGTTAGGCTGGCACTCCCTTACGTTTTCTATAGACACGACTAATGAGTCCGGTCGGCCCAATTTCTTTGTCACTTGATGACGTATTATTCTCAAGTATTTCACGCAGCCGACAAAGCCGGCCCGGGTGCCGATATTATCGAAGACCCTGAATAAAGGCATTCATTACTTTATGACTACGGTGAAAGGAAGTAATTAATTACGTTGATCTGATTACTTTCCTGATGAAAACAGACTTCCTACTTAGAATTCGTGACTACATACGGACTTATACAGGTAAACGTGAATGTGACTCACCTGGAAAAATTCGTTGGAACGCTGCCAATGAAGGTATCGTCGGCGAGATCTAAGGCTTTCAAGTTGCCACTGGACTGGCCCGCGACGTCTTCCATGCCATCCACTGATAAAATACCGTCGCGATGATATCGCTTAGCTGATACTTTATGATATTCATTTAATGTGATTTTTTCTAGAGACGTTAAAATGATTGCTCCATTACCGAGATTGTATCTATACAAACACACGTAAACAACATAACTTTATTAGTGACTACGATAACATTAAAATAACATTCATAACAATACATTTGTATGTATTTATAACTCGTAAATTCATTGGTAAGAACTTGTTAGGAAACTAGAAAATATTTTATGTTTTTTTACCTACCTAAATTCCAAATATCCATTAACCAATGCCAACGAAACAAAATCACCAGTGCCATCAGATTTCTGTTGATTGTACAATATGACTCCATTTTCAGTGAAGGCTTTAAATTCGATATCGATGTTCAACTTATGGTAGGCTTTCAGCGGCTTCAATCGAATGTAAGAGGAGCCGTCGAACGAGGGGGTTTCGATGTATGCACTCGTTAAGCCGTCTTTGATAAGCGTTTCACAGTTGGAACCGGTGTAGAGGCTAGTGCAAATGCATGAATACGTAGTACCGGGCAGATCAACGCATGTGCCGAGGTTGTGACAAGGTTCTGATAAACATGCACTATATTCTTCAGTTGTGTCTTGAATTACTTCTTCTGTAAGACAACAATTAAGTCACTAATCTGTTGGACTAATTGCTTACATGGTTTCATAAAAAATATTTTTATCTATAAGTAATTGCGAACGATATAAAAGACTAGTTAGAACGACTTCCGCACGTTTGATATTTTAAGTTTTTCGTATCAAATACACGCAATTCACAGAATTCCTAACTAGTACGAATATAAATAGAAAACTGTTTTCCCCATTAACTTTATTGATTCGATTGTTCATTTAATTTGTAGAGCTAAAGAAAGTTTACCTAAGTCTTCATTAAAATGAGTCGAAATGAAAGTAAAATAATGACACAAATTAGCGATACCGAGGTATAGTCACAACATAATTAACATTTGTACTCAGAGTTCATCTCTGTGTACGTTTCTACTAACTGCAACGACGACTCTGTTTAAACAACTTCTTGAGCATACGCCAGAATGAAATAGATCCGTTTTGATTGCACGGACTGTGCATACTTAAGAGAACATTTTTATTTAAACCTTTACTTGAATATTTTCTAGTTTCTACTTTAAGATAAAAAATTATTGATTATTTATTTTTTCGTCCGCGATTAGGACGGGATGGCGCGGAATCACCAAGTTCAGAGAGATTTCTTGTCGGCGGCAAAGGCCCATTTCGGCTCATCGTGTCACCCTAGTTAGTTATTTTTTTTAGTAGTTCTTTAGCCTTTATATTTAGGAACTAATTTTTGTCTATAATTGTCTACAAACAACATACAAATGATAGCGTTATAATGTACAAAAAATCCTGTATTGAGCATTTTCAAAATATAAAACTATTTAGGTTCCTTAACGTATTAAAAATATATAAATAGCACACAGATGCGAGGGAGAAAGCGCGCGTATGACCGTTATTCTCTCCGGGCATGGTGTATGAAGTTCTACGCACGTGCCGCGCTACGCACTGCGTCACTCCAATGTTACGCACATTAGGTATCCATAGCACGCTCACATAACAACTTCAGATTACATATTAGTGCATATGCATCAATGGATTTGATAATTTGTCAAACGTATAAAATCTTTATTTGTAAAATGTTTTTTTTTTTACTGTACTATCGAATATATATATTCGTTTTATTCGTGTAGTAATTTGATTTAGGGGAAAGTTGTCACTATTTTATAAGCACAGATAATATAAACAAGCTCGATTTGGATTTTGGATTGAAATCGGATGACCGTAGATATTCTTCACTGACTATCGAATACAAAATGTCGCCTATGAAAAACGAAATAAAATACTCATAAATTGTTGCCCATATGAGACTGAACTAAAGAATATCATTAGATCTTTTTTGCTTATAAAATAAACATCTGTCAGCTCGAATGTCCATGAAAAACAATTAGGCCTATCTACAACACAACTTACCAATGCAAGCTTTCCTATGAACAGTAGAAATGAACCCTGGTAGGCAGACGCAACCTCCGTGCGCGCAATACGCTCCCGGCAACGCTTCGCAGTCCATATCTTCCGTGCACAGATCGCCCAGCAGCGCGCCTACAGCGCCCACCGCGCTAACTCCGCCCGCGGCGCCCGCCGCGCCCACTGTCGCCGTAGTCGCTGTTTGCGAACCTAATGTCATTACTGTACCTTAGTGTTAACACGACGTTATACAATAATTTTCGTATTTGAGAGAAAGTACACTATTTTACTGTGGGCTTCAAATGCTAAAATACCCTAAATCTGCATTCCCATTTTCACAAAAAAATGTTTTGTCAGTGGGAGCTGACCATTTACGATGATAGTTGCACGTGATAATTTATATTTTTATAGAATGATAGATATTGAAATTAAAAGATCGGCTGAATTTTAGTTTTTAATGTAAATGTATCTATATTAAAACGACAAATATTATAACATCTAAGAACGGTTGGCTTTGAAAATTATCTCACCACCTACACATCCTCATGTTTTTCTTGAATATTTTATAACGCAAGAGATGTTTTATTCCACAGTACAAAGTAGCAAACCGAGCTTCTTGAGCTGTCCTCTGAATAATAAAACTTAAAAGTAAATAGTCAACTTTTAAATAGCTTCTTTACGTCCCACTCTTGGGCTAATGTCTGCACTCATTAAAAACTTAATGGGGCATAGGTATACTGGCTACAATGGAAATCTCTTTGACGTTATAGCAATTACCTATTACTTATTATTGTACTTCAAATCGAAAATAAAATTATTAGGTATCTGCTGATTCCATGTTGATGATTCGCAGCTTCACACCCTTAATATGATACCCTTTAAATGCGAAAGAGCTTCAGTTTGTTGTGGATAACACTAATAAGTTCTAGGGAAATTGCCTTTACCTCGAATTGCCCTCATTATGGTAACCTAGTTCTTTTAGTTCGCTTCCTTATTAAATTCAACGACACCAAAATGCTACAGAAGATTTTATCGCTAATGATTTGTCGTTTAACAACAATAATTTGCTTACCTTTAAACTTCTGTCCGTTTAGAGAGCTATCGAAGTCACTGAGCGTTTCCTTCCGATTCCAATCGTATTTATTGTAGTATTTGTCGGGATTGAGTAAATGCCTCGTCGATTTCGAGGCGGCTCCATCATCCTGTTGTGTGAACTGTATAGGCGAGGAGGGCCTGGGTGGGCCAGCGGTGCCTGGCACCTCCGACAGCTTGCAGGGCCCGAACGCCTGGACCACGATGTCGTCCTGCGTGCGGCACGCCTGCAGCTTGAGGTGGCACTCCGACTCGTACGTCCTGCCGTCGCTCCCGCATACCTGTTGGTTTTATTGAGAATCGTGACGGCGACGACTTAAGTGCCGATTCGCACGGAATTTGTCGTGGAACTTCATACTAACATTACAGGATACGAATTTTTATTACGGTTAATGTTATATGTTTTAAGAAAATTACCCGGCTAAACGATAAACCTATTTTGAACGTACACCGTTTCGCATAGTCGACTTAAATCCATTTTCCTTGTTTATTAGCTAAATTCTTAGAATTAGACGGTAAAATTACAAGTATAATTTGCTAGTAACTGTTTTACATTATCGACATTACTTCGCTATTAATGGAACACGTTTTATGATAAACATATAATCGAGTAACAAGCCTCATAACTAGATACTGTACCAATTGGTTCGGTGAGGAATATTAATAGAAAACAATTATTAACATAAATTATTTAAACAAATATCGTTCTATTTCCTATCGTTCTAAAATCGCAGTATGTTGATATAAATACTGCTGCTTAATATTAGGTTCCAGGATTCGAAAGTACTTAAATATCTATAACAGGGAACACATTATAAGTGCAGGCAATTTACCAGCATGTTAGTATCAGTGTCCGGACAGGGTGCGGCAGCACACTCGCAGCGGGCTCCGCCTGTACGCTCCGTGCATACCGCACCGAAGTAACACGATAGGTCCACACATGACTCCACCACACCACCTATTTCAGCTAAGGGAACAAACATTTTAACCCTATAACTACAAGTAGTGTAGACACAAGCATAATTCTCATCTGTAATATAGAAGGATAGGCAGAGAATAGAGAGAAAAAATGACTGGTAGGGGACAGCGCAAGATAGGCGACGCTGGCGGTCTCTAGGGTCGGAGGCCAAGGTCAACTTTGGGTCGCTGTGCCAGCGGAGTAAGTAAGTAAGGCAGAGAAAACGGGCTTCTACTTGACGCAATCTTGGCTTACAGTTACAGTAGGCATAAACAATAATTAAATAGAGACGGCGACATAAAAACGCAGAAATAAGTATTGTAACTCCTTAAAGTTGCTATACTGTCGTTCATCGTGGTTCATCGCCCTTATAAGTTTATCCTACACCTCGATTGCTGCGTTACTGATTAAAGATATTTGTAATGCAGAATAGTCAGGATACATTGCAATTTTTATTATGATTTTTTCATACAAAGTTGCCATTGGATACTCATAATTCGTAATGTAAGTTTATATACGACAGCGTATCTTTATGGTTATTCAAAACTAAAATAAAAGCAGTATTTACGATCGGAACATCCGTTGGGTCCGAGGCGGCGCCTGTGGTCCGCGCACACGGTGCATTTCTGTCCCTGCACTGCGGGCCGGCACACGCAGCGCCCCGTCATCTGCTCGCAATCCTCGCGTACCGACCCGAATGCGGAACATCCACATGCTACATACAATGTACAAGCTAAAGAATCCCACATAAATTCCTGGGTTTATTTCGTACTAAACAACATAAAGGAATCTTTGAACAAACTACTTGTTTTACGAACAATTCCCAGCATTTACATTTAATGAGAACGATTGATGTCAACTTGTAGAATACAGAAGTTAAGGTAAGTTTAGGTATTGTATTGCAAACAACTGATATTAAGCAGATATTGCTGCCTTTCGCTAGAAAAATAAAAAAATCTATCGTCTCTTGACTTTCACCATCCGTACGTACTATATTTGGACCACAGTATCAATTAACATCAGGATGAATAAGATGATTATAAAATGTATGAACTATACTTACGTATGCAGCCTGTATGTCCGGAGCCGATGCGTGGCAGGCCCCAGTAGCCGGGCTCGCACCTGTCACACTTGAGTCCACCAACCCCAGGCCGGCAGACGCACTGACCCTCATCATCACAGCGGTCAGATACCGAGCCCAGCCGGTTACAGCCACATGAGCTCGTTATTGAACAACCCTCTTCATTAGGACCAGTCGCTGTAGTTGTACCATCAGAGCAACAACCGAATTCTGATTCCGAGCAATGCTGTATCTTCTTCTCTTCGGGTTTCGTGTCATCTAGCATAATATAATTATAATAGTTTTTAAGGAACAAGACTATGTACATTCCAAATTCAGATGAACCATAATGAACTAAAAGTTTCTCTTTCGCCATGATAAAATCAAAACCGTATTTATGATTTGTAAAGGTGTTATTTCTAGGTAAACAATAAAAATGTGCTCATTATTAAATAAGATAAATTCTTTATGACAATTATTACAGTGCGGCAAAGGCCTACTCGTATGGATTCCTAAGTAATGCGAACGCTAATAAAATTGTTTTCAAGTTCTAATTGCGAAAAGTCATGCATTGATCCCCTTTATACATGAAGAACCATGCCATAACGCTATGATTGTATTTGAGAAACTGCAGGTAAAATATGAAAGTGGCTTAACTAACTTTTAGGGCAGCATCTTGCAGCCGAGACGGTGATATGACAGTAGCTTCCAGTGGGACAATCTTGACGATGAGGTCCGTTACCACAGTCGATTTCCAAACCAGTCGTGAGGTCAATCATGGCTTTATTGTTGCCGCAGGGCCTTACCTCCATACCTAAGAGGATAACCATTTTATTTAGAGAAATTATTTGTGACTATTGTAGACGTAACAACTATATCTGCAACTTGTATCACCCTGTGTGCCCTTTAGTTAGTTAGTGTATTATTTTTCATGCATACTCTCTAAACTAACCTTTACACAAGTCCAGCGGTCGCAACCTAAGCTCCAGCTGCTTCTGACAGCCCTCCTTCCGCATTGCGCATAAACTAGGGTAAAGTCTAAAGTCAGACGCGCACACTGGAAAGTATTCGTCGTCGGGCGGACATTCGAAAAGGCAAGAACAGCGCGGATAGCCGTCGTCGCCGAGCTCGCAGCTGGCGCCGAAGTCGCAGCGGATGTCTCGGCACACGGACGGGTTGGCGGTTCCCCCCTCCTCCGTCGCCCCCGACCGCTCCGTCGACCCTTCCTCTGCCTCTGTAGTGGTCATCGCGGTCGTCGCTACCCACACCGATTCAAATATTTGCGTGTTAGTCGTGCGATAAAGCGGAAAGTTAGTTAATTGATCGGGCTCGGGTCGCTATATTGGAATTACTGCTAACAACTGGGCCCGTTATCACAGCCCGATAGTTAATATTTTGTTCTAATCCATTTGCAGCACTATTAATATTGATTATAGTTTTCGAACAACATAAACATGTTAGTTGTATTATTAACTTTGTAAATTTAGCTTACTATTGAATAAAAGAATAACATTGCATATACGCACTCATTGCTATAGGAGGTACGACTGCAAGCCTGTCCTTGCAATCTCCGTAGAATATGACGTGCAGGGTTGTGGGCGGGAGAAGTCCGCAAGCTGCTTTCTGCAGCTCACATTCGTTGGGGTATGTCTGCATGGTGCTGCCACAGACCGGTTCGCGCTGCGCGTCCGTACAGTCAGTGGGACACACGCACTCTCCAGCCACACAATGTGCTCCGAAAGAACATCGCACGCCATCACAAAGTGCTGTAAACAACTACTTTATAAATATCCTTTTATTAATAACTTGGCTCCGAAGTTGAGTACCTACTGTTTCATCAAATGATATGCTTGTGATATGGTACAAAACAAAGACAGTTCTTCAAAACCATAAAGTATTCTCTACAATTTATTTAATTAACAACTTAAGCGATTAATAAACCGTTTATCCTTTAAAATGTTCAGCAAATGGGACGATGGAAATATAAATTAAAATAATTTACAACCACCTTTTAAAAGTTCGTACCCGTTCTTGCCGTCCACGAGAGATATTACGACGATCTCTTTTCCGGGATGAGGGATAAAAGAAGACATCCGTGAAAATTTAATAACGATTGTTTACCACTTCTCCGCAAAATGAAAGCCTCGTAGAAGCGGTCGATTACCGCCGGACGAGAAACGTGGAATGCTTTTGCCAGAATTAAAATTCATTTTTTGCCGAGACTTACGGAATATGAAATAAGTCGTTAATTAAAAATTTCAAATACGGTCTTTGTTCAAATATTAAAAGATTCATTTGACGACGTTAATGTTTTGTTACACGTTTTACTTTTTAATTTAAAAAGTTATACTAATACCTAAACTTTGCATTTAAAAGTGTAGCCATCTACGGCTGGCTTGTAAATAAATTCAATATTTTTAGTGCAATAATAATTTGCGGTTAAATATTTAAATGGTTAAATCCATCAAGAGCCGATAAAAACGGATTAATGTTAACTCAATATGTGATCAGCTCAATAAACGAAATAATAAACTTTATAGCGTTCCATTCAAAGCATTTTCATTTTGCTTTTCCGTGTTTTCGAATCGATGGCGCTTTTATTAAACAGCCGGCTAGTAATTAAAATTTTGGCCATTCGGTACTGGCATAAAGGCTTATTGTTAAGCCAAACTCGCTCGCTTCATTTTCTTTCTAAATGTTGCCCCGTGAACCTTTTCACCGTCCCTTTTGTGATTTGAAAATATCTCGTTTAACGCATGAATATAATTCAAATAGATTACAATTTGATTCTTGGAAAGTGACTTTTCATTAACAGTAATTTTATTCTTATTAATGAACTAAATTATAATAACATTTTATCTGTGATTTCTAATTTTATTCCAGTATTGTTATTAATACGCCTGACCTAAAAGTCACAATCAGTTTTAGATGAATCATAATCATTACAGCGTTGATGTAGAGCTACCATTAAAATTTAAAATCAAATAAATTGTGACTATAATTCTGTTAAACAATATAAAATGTACGTGACTAATTCAATAAATAAAGTGAAGGATATTTAGAAAGCGTTCGTTAGCTATAATTGTTGGATTACATAACTTACCGCAATCACCTCTGTACGCCAGGCGCAAGTCGCTCTGCTCGCGACACGCAGTCGAGTCGAGCTCGCATTGGGACATGTACGTTTGTCCGTCTGTACCGCATACCACTTCCGATTCCTGGGATTTTAACACAAATTTAGTTTTCAAATACAGTGGAATCTGGTTAAGCAACAGTCCAAGGGAGCGCGATATTTGTCTAGCCTATAGAGTTTTCTCTCAAATCTGAGTTTCTCGCTTATGGAGGTAGCTCGTCGGGACCAAAGAATGACTCTCGCTTATAGAGGTTTCTCGCTTATACAGGTTTAACTGTACAATCTTAATCGTTGTAGGAAAGGGAAATGAAAATTCTCGTACGTTCTTGAAACTCATCTGACACCTTGTAACTTATAAATCTGACCTGTGCTTCAGTACAGTTGTGGTTGCATCGACACGCAGGCCGTCCGTTATCGGTGTCCAACACGCAGTCACCTCCTCCTTGACACATGATGTCAGCGCAAGTTTCTGTCCAAAGAAATTGCTTGCTTATGAATACTATCATTACCTGGTATCCTGGTATCTTTGAATATTGTTAAAGTTGTTTTTTTAAACGACGAATTCCGATAGCCGGTAATGTTAAAAAATAATAATAATCTATACTTATACTAATATTATAAACATCGAGTTAAAATAAAAATCGAATTATAAAGATCGATATTATAAGAAACTTTGTTTTTTTGTATGTATTGAAATAAGTCAAGAACTGGGCCGATTTCAAAAATCCTTTCACCATTAGAAACCTACATTATCCCCGAGTAACATAGGCTATATTTTTTAATTCCACGCAGACGAAGCCGCGCACAACAGCTAGTAAATTACATTTGCTCGAGTATTAAATTTTCTCCACCTTTTTATAACAATCATACATTTCTATATATTTCATAATTTTTATGAGCCATATTATTTCTAACCTTTTATATAAGAATATTATCATGAATGCATGTATATGTTTGATGTCATTGACCTCATTGTATAATGCACGTATAAAGAGGGCAGCGTGTAAAGTAGATAAATCTGATTAGAGCGGGGTTGCAACGTTAGATTCCATGGCTTTTTTCTCGTGTACTAGGTGTTGTAAGTATCGTAATCTTTTGACCTCATTTATAAGCATATGAAAACAATTTTCTTGAATAAAAAGTATACAAAATGCAGACTCTTTTCACGCGTCATAAGAGATATGATATTGATCAACTTTCTCTTATGAATATTGATAGATTTAATTTAAATATATGTGAATCTTATAAGACAAAAAGAGATATGTCATAATTCTACAACATTATAAA
>QDHC01005028.1:1603809-1628368 GCA_013186455.1 Papilio dardanus tibullus | reverse complement strand
TTTTAATATACGTCGGTTCATAATGAATTATCTTGAATAACAAATTCTTTAATTTCTTACTTTTTTAATTAATATATCCATCCTTTTCTAAATAAAAATCGGAGTTTTTATATTAAAAACGTGGTTAAAGATTCAACGCGTATTCGTTTTACATTTTTGTATCATTAAAATAATAGACAAAGGTATTTACTTAGTGTCTATTCTCAAAAAAACAAATATATACTCACCGCATTTTCCATGATATCGTATTGTGATATTCAATTGGTTGTCACACGCGTGCTTGTCGAGATGGCAACTGGAAGGATACTCCCTGCCATCACTTCCGCAGACAGGCTTACGTCGCTGGCAACTGCGCGGACATCTGCACTCTGCTTGGCCGTAGGTCACCACACAGCGAGCACCCAACGGACAAGATATGGTAGCGCATGGATCCCCAGCTAAAACAACGGTATGCTCTAGACCAGTAGTTCCCAAGGTATTCAGAAGAAGGAGGAAGAAGTAAATAATACTTTTTTGGGCTATATTTTTGGAATAATTATTCAAGCTATTTATAAAAACATATTGTACGAGTACCTACTTATTTGTACATCTTATTTAAATACTAACCGCACTCGCCCTCGTGTTTCACGCGTAAGTTTAATCTTCTCTCGCAGGCTTCTTTACGTAGAAAGCAGTGGTTGCGGTAAGTGCGACCCGCGGTTGAGCACACAGGCATCTGCGTGGCGGGGCAGGAGACAGGGCAAGCGCAGTGCGCACGTCCATCCCCGAGGGACACACATTCCGCGCCCCACCGGCAAAATGTCTTCTCGCAAGCTTCTGTAATACACGGATTTCTTAGGATTTGTACCAATTTTCACACTTTGTAATGACATGTAGTTAGACGTGAAAGGAGTATATAGAAAATATTTTTGTCTGTATAGAGGTTTGTGAAATTTAGCGTATTAAAAGTGTTGATACAACCTTGGTAAAATAGTATAGACAAATTACAGCAAACTACTACTGGCTGCTGTAAGACAGAGACATTTATAGTTATAAATAATTTGTGAGAACCGTAAATTATATTTAATCTAAGTAAACTTATTTTTAGGAAAAACGTGTTGAAAGTAGAGAGAGCTCTAATCAACGTGTTTTCGCGCTCTCTTGTAAAAGCTGTGTCGTTGAATGAGCATCGTTCCTCAACAAACTCCTAAGAATGACACAATTTCCAATTTTCTACCTGGAAAGACGGAATCGTGACTAAATTATTAAGCAGGACTAAAATAAGATGCGAACATCCGCTTTACCGCCGCATTGTGTCGGAACAGGCTTCGGGGATTACCGATCGCTATCACCTTGTTAAAATTCTAAGCAGAGATTGCGCGAGTCACACGCCCGCGGTTTGCTTAAACTTCATTTATAATTTTGTTCTTTATTCAATGGAGGTTAATTTCGAATTTGTTGTACATCGAGATTTTAACTCTTATCTAGAACACCATACAAAGGCTTTAGATGAAAGTCCAAAAGATGTTTTGTCGATTCAGACTGCTTCTTGAAGCTTCTATTTTTAAACTGTTTTTTTTTTGTTTTTTTCATGCATACTCTTTTAATGTATTGTTTGAAAGATTGTTTTCGACCAATATGTAACATGAATATGGACTGCAATCATTCAAGATTTAGTATTGTTTCAATTCCTTTAATTAATTTTATGTGGATGAAATAAAGTAAATTGTAATTTTTGTAAATTTCCACGTACCCGTAAATGTCAAGATGAATATTAACATGGTTTATTTATAAATTCCGTAGCTTGTATGAAATAACTTCACGATATTACTTCCATTTCTCACTTCAAAGCGAGTTGACTCTTGGAAACGTGAAATTCTGTTAATATTTATTACAGTTACCTCTCTAGCAAGAAGATCAAACATCACGATTTTTACCGCAAACTCATTTCCTTGACTTTTATATAAAGACTCTTGACGAATCCGCTTAGAAGAAAGAAAGCAGTCGGAAATAACAATTTCGTTAGAAACAAAATGTCAGAATGCGAATCGCCGTAGAAGACCGAGATAAATGTAAGCAGGAGGGGAGATAAAAATGATGGCGGATGCTTCGTGAATGAAACAAAATTAGGATATTCACCGCGCCCCTTTTTTAGATAGGTACGCGCAAACTGCTTAAATTATCTATAAGCGTCTGTACGTAAATTCCTAGTTATACGGATAAAAGGTACAAAGGAGGCCTCCCTCGCTATGCCGCGTTTATTAAACTCAATAAACCTCGCCAAGGATTTTATATAATATTGCCAAAATAAAGCTGACAAACGCCAGCGTCGCTTCATAACCGTACTCGTAGAAGTCGAGGTAATTCACAAGTCGTATGAATCACGCCACACACACTCCTATTCTATTATTCACCTTCAAATAATATTAAATTTCAAACGTAACCTGTTATTTCTAGTGAAATGTTTTAGAAGATAGAAATAATTTATTAAAACAGATAACTTTGTTAAAGATAAAATACATATACCGATTACATTATGCATTTAAAAATGTATCCAAAATTGAAAATTGAATAAATTGAAAATTAAATAATTTCATTTATTAAAAAACTTTTAGAGGTACATAAATTAGAAGAATAACGAGAAATCGCTTCAAACATAATGCAACCTTGGTCTTCTGTCCTCAAACAATAAGAGATTTCAAATGGCGCCTTGAGTACGCCTTTATGCTTTCACATTAGAGCAGAACAAAACACAGAGCAGTAAAGTTAGAGCCCAAACAGTACTGGTCTGTCCTGGTTGTGTGTTCAAACTATACCAGTACTGCAGTCTCTACTGCTCTGCCTCACTGTTTAGTCCTCGTGTAAAACTATTACACAAGACGAACCCTTCGAAAGTCACCGACTAAAGCAATTTCACCGGCTCCGACGAACTCGGCATGTCAGCCGCAATATAAGAGTGGATGAAAGATAACTTACTCTTGACTTTGAATCAAGCAATTTTGATTACTGTAATTTTGTTTACGAGGTTGGTGAATTTATTAAGTCTGAATCTTATAAATATCTTACAACTTTGACGTACAACTTTTCTGTTAAATGTTAAGTGATTTTTTGCATTTCAAATCATCTTATATTTAGTACCAATCTAACTATAAAAACTCAGAGGAGTTTGAAATTACAAATTCTTAGTTCTTTTACTTAAAAAATGTTTTTTCTTTTGGGCGTTCCTATTACGTTGTCTTATAGAGAGTGAAATATTGCATTTAGTTAATTAATGTTCTAAGAAAATTTACCTAGTAAACATAGATAAATTGTCAGAGACGGCCCTAATTTTAATCCTAATTAATTATACAATGAAATTTACCTTCCGGAGCAGGTGGCCTCGGTTGATAATGTAAATCTGGAACAATAAAGTTTTATAATAATTAGTGGATTATACATTAACAACTTCGTAATCAGTAATAACATTCTGTCTAAACAAGATGTTTAGACAAATGACAGATTGGTATCCTCCAAAGTAGATCACTAAAGATGGCTACAGACGCTCAGCTTTAACTGCACAGTTTCAACTGTACAGTTCGACTGTGCAGTTCTAATGGACGTATGTAGGTTTTAACTGTATAGTCGAATAAAACTAAACTTAAAACTGAACATTTATAGCGGACTTTAGACTTGATTAACAAAAGACAATATACATTGATTTATTTCTAGCAATGGTCATATTGAATGAACATTTGAATTGTAAATCCGTTCCGATTCGTTATTTTGCGCACAAACCGCTCTAATCTAATTATCGAACTCGGTTAAATCAACTGCGCTATAATTTAACTGAAACAGTCAATTTGTTGAGATAGGGGAAAAACGATTAATTTGCAACTGCTAACTAATTTTAGTTCTGAATTGTAGTTTTGTACATTCGAATGGAAATAATAGGTATTCAATTTTATTAGAATAGTTGATATTCATTGTTATATTAGGTCTTTGATAGAGTAAAAAACAATACTAATGACGTGAGTGTAGTGTATTGGATATGGTTTGCTTGTCTCTAGGTGTTTCGAGCATCACGCCATGTTGACAGTCGTGACAGACGTCACGCCCGACGAGAGGCGATGCGCGTGTTGGGTACGATTATAGACGTGGTGAAGTGATGATTGAGCCATAATATACCCCTAAGACTGGAATGTTACAGTGAGAATAAGTCCGTGTCCATTAATGGATGAACTCTTTTGCTAATTTTATAGATACACGATTCTGAATTTTTAATACAAACTTTATAATTAAAATGATGTTGATGACACTCTATATAACTCATATCATTTATGTTTTGACAATACAGTAAATGAACAGTTTCCGATCGATCATAACATTTATTCATTATCTATGTTGAAATTAAAAAAATTGTAACACACCATTAGCTAAATGAAAATTCGCAAAGGCTTACATAAGTATAATATGCCCTGCATATCAGTGATAGAGTCCGTGAAATCAGCAAATAAGCCAAATATGAATACCATATCGTTTAAATGTAATATGCAATTAGATATTTTCAATTTATGTTTTAAATTAGCTAGAAAAAATCAACCAAATATTCACCAATAAGTGTATAATGATAAATTTTATTTAATTTTTTCGGAAGCCATTTCAAATATATAAAATTAGATACGAATTGGAAAATCAGTCGTCTAGTGGTAATATAATTATAGACTCCAGACGCGGCCCGTAGGTTTATATCCGATTGAACGGCTAATTGTCTAATCGATTGTTGAATCATACGATTATTTATTAGAAAAGGAAATGTAGCTTGCATTTAACTAAAATATAAAACTTTATATTCCAACTTTCTTATATTTTAGCTTCTAAGAAGATAGTGCACCATTCTATTCTAGTCTTCATCTATGTATTTTAGCTGATCCTACATCAGAGGATGTGTAATTTATCAAGACGTGTAATTTATATTATCAATAAATTATTTGTATTTGTATTTGAGGCAGCGGTACCGGTATTATCCCAGCTCGTTTTGTAAACCATAGTCACTAATGACAGTATGGGATTGACATGTCCTGAAAGGTCGACAATCCCACAATAATCTAAAAAAGATTAAAAAAAATCTATGTATATTGTGAACTTGATCTCGGATCAGCTTCAGCTTATAAGCAGCCTTGAAATCAGTGATACTTAGATAACATAAGCATTACAACCTTGAAGATAATAACTACAAAGCGTTCTCAATAATTTAAAGAATTTAAATTGATTAAACAGAAAATAACAGTAGAAATCAGTGCTTGCGTATGCAATAATTATATGGCAAATATGAATACTAATATAAGACACGTACGTTGGCGATCAAACAGACCAAAAGTTGCTAAAACGTCGAGAAAACCCTAACTTAAAACGACACATATCTGTCGGCGTGAATTAATTTCGTTTAGGTAGGAAAGCATTTGGGAATGTGACAGAGGTTACGGCTAATGGTCTCGCGGTTCGTATAATATAAAATACAAGAGGTTCAGTTGTACCGCGCGGACCGGTGCGCAGTATTGTTTTATTGCAAATTGGTTGGACGTAGGCCGCGCCTGTCCTTTACATATACGATCCTATTAAACAACCGCCGGGTGACCAGTCACGTGTTAAACGAATCCGTTCTATACGTACTATGTTAAGCCATCTACAAACGTGCAATTTTAATTCTACAGTTCATCTGGGCCGTTATCCAAAGTACATCCGCTGTAAAACGATTCGATAGCAAATGTCAAACATTTATGGAACTAACAATGACGTCAGAAACGTCACAAGCAAATGTTATCGAATGTTATCGTCAGTTTCATACTTTTTTGTTGATTCCATCAGCGATATCGCCAATCGAAAAGTGCCTTGGGTAGCCCTCTTGTATACAGTTAAAACTGACGTACACACGTCAATTTGAACTATGCAGTCGAACTGTACAGTTCTGAGTTTTGTCTATACACATCAGTTTTAACTTCTCAGTCGAACAGTACAGTTAAAACTGAGCGTCTGTAGCCAGCTTTAGGTGCACACGGAATGACATGTTACTAGACTTCAAACTCAATTGAGTATTTCTCAAAAAAGTTTGTAGATATTGATGCTACGTGATATGCTACGCTGCTACGTCTAGCGTATCTGTTTATTGTAGCTATGAATAACTGAACAAATTCTATTTCCTTGCTACTATTGTATTAACTTTTGAACTCGTCGACTATCTGTATTTTAACCTAAGTCATTCTGTTTATTATTAAAACTAGGATTTGCAATAAATAAAGTATGAATATGAGTTATTCATTACAAAAAGAGATTACAAGATATATTTTAAATTATTAATAAAATATTTTTTATAATTTTCACAATAGGACACAAGTAATTTAACCATACAAGTAAAAACACCATTAGAATTTTAACTCGAAGAAAAATAGTCTGGAGCGGTCACTCTTGGACCGATTTCAAACGGTACATTAAAATTCTACGGGCTTTAAGCGTCTCTAACAGTTCTATGTAGTAACTCCAACAAGAATAACTCACATTTTTGTTGAAGTTAGATTTAAGCCTGTAAAATAATGCACTGAATGTTTTATACTAGCATTTTTGCGCTTAATATTTTTAGCAAGAAATATGTATTATATCTGGAAATTTTTAAAAATGTTTCAAGACATTTTACACTTAATTTCACTCTCTTAATATACTATACGTACAATGTAATCGATAGACACGTTCCCGAGGATTTTTCCTTACAGGACATTCTTTAACCGAAGGTATGTTCTATTATCATCGCGTTTATTTGACACAAGATTGTATATATAAATTGTAAAAATACCATACCGGCCTAAGCTTTCTAATAATGGTAGACACGAAGATATTTTCCGCGTAAAAAATAAATGACGTATTTTTAATTCTTCTTACTCGTTCAGATACTAGAGGTAGACATTCTTATATTGGTCAAATAGTCTACGTAGCCTTGATGCATCACATTTGAAAAAGAATACATTGAGAAACCTTTAATATTAAATAATTTCGGTTACGAAACGGTCTTTTTAAAAACGTATTTAGGGAAAATATTTTGGGAACGTCGGAGCGTCCGAATTTTTATAATACGTCCCGACACGCCCTCTGTACGCGTAATCTGTTTATAATTTTACACATTCACATTCTAAAAAATATGCAAGTAAATACAAAATACGTTTTTTACAACAATATATTTTTTTAAGATACTAAGTACGAATCTCAATAGATTTGAATGGGACATAGTCTAGCATCAAATAAACTTACAAATGACTTAATTTAATTAATTGTAGAATATTTGCTAAATTTAAAACAAAAACGTGTAAAAAATAATATTTATCGAAATAAAACTCGCCATTTATTATTTTGATAAAATATGAAATTAAATAGATATCGTGTCCAATATCAGGGGAAGCGTTCCAATCGAGAATTCCGAGATTAAGTCCGGTATGACGTAACGTAAGAGGAAACGAGTGAAATCGATTCACACAACGAATGAAGCTGGGGCTGATGGAAGCGCAACAAATTGAAATTGATATCATCGGTGGGCAGCTGTGGGTAATGTTGGACAATGTTGGGCGATGGCGATCGTAGGGTGGTGTCCGGATATTACGTGTGTCAAATCACGCACTTGGTCGCTTTCCATCTTGGCATCTTCGACTGCTCTCAACTATTTACCTTGTGTTGTCAAAATGTCTATAGTTACCTCAGATAAGCTCAGTGTATTTTTTTGCTACTCTGATTTCTGGACACTGTATACCATATAAACAGTTAATTTAAATTATACCAAAGTCATTGAATTATTTGCTCACTTACATTCAAAAGCGCAAAGACAGCAATTAATTTTAATAACACTTTACATGTCCAATTACCACTTATGCAGCTTTTTGTAAATGTTCAGGTGGCACTTATTAAAGTAAAAAGCTGCGTGCCGTTCGACCGTTCGTCATTTTCATTATCGTTGTATAAATTATTGCTTCATACTCAATTATTTGAAAGGACAGGACACGGTTCGTGGCGGAGCGCTGCGTGATTCATAAACTTTGACCTACAACAGAACTACTGCTGACATCTGTTGATAATCAGGTAAATGGTATCGATTTATTGTAATGATTGACGTTTTATTGAACGTGTCTTAACGACTTTGTGTTCACTGTTATTGCCGTATGTTATTTATTTAAGAAATCTATCTACAATAACCTATAACAGTAACATAAGTGGTAATTTAGGACTTTTTGGGCCATTCAAAAGTAACTTGGAATTAAAGAAAAAATGTGTTATTTAGATAACTCTATCTGCTAACTCGCACTGATAGGGATTATGAGATTATAGTAAAAAAGTATAGCTTATCACGTCATACCTCGAACCGTAAATAAATTATTCAAGTGTTTATAGAAACTTTCTTAGAACGTCTCAATGAAAGTATTGAAAAAGGTGAAAACTGCTTACACCAAAAGGTTCGCCCTGGGATATGTAGATTACTTTTCCTTATTCGGAAAATTCTCTCAAGCTACAGTCTAATTCAATGTTACTTTAGAAGTAAGTGAGCCTATTTTGTTTGTAAAAACTGCTAGCGTTTCCTTTTTTTTTGCTGCTACGATACTTTTTAAACTATATTATAGATTCTTAAGACTGTTATTATCGAAATATGGCGTTACAGTATTGAAGTGATTAAAGGTTAAAAATTAATTTAAACTGGAAATATTCTAGAATAAACATTATATCAGTAGTCATAAAATGTTAATAAAGTAAGGAATGGTTACCATTGAAAGAAATAAAACAATTCCTTTAAAAGGTCCTTCATCCAAATTCAATTATTATCTGTTTGAAATTAAAGGAAATGAAAAAACTCCCTTCTACAACCGTGAAAATTCGAATGTAGCCAAAGAGAACGCGGGAGTATATTTTCCAATCTTAAATTCCATAAGAATTTTGTGTTCAAACGGTGTGAAAATTAACCGATCGATTAGCCATTTGCGCTCAGCTTCCAAAGCTAAAATTGAACGTGACTCGTGAATCAGTCCCCAGCCGCCGCCCGGTGGAAATTAATTCTCTTGATAAAAAAAATACAGCGAACGAATCGTTTCGACTTTTCGACAGTCTATAGCACGGGGCTCAAACAACTCTTCGCGCTTTTATTCCGTTGTTACAATACGTTTATTCGTTTAACAGATCTGCATAACGTAACGAATATTGCGTAGCTGGCACAGTTTAAATTAAAACACGTTATTAGATTGGAAAACGTTATTTCTTTTGTTAGCGTTTGCGAAACATCCTAGCTTATTTCTTTTTTAATACCGGATTTGTACTTTATATTTTTTCGTTTTGTTACAATTATATAATTATCTTTAGTAAGTATTTTATTTGTTTAGTAAACTATTATTTTAATTATTGTTTGTATTTAACGATACCAAATGTGTTAATCTATTATCCTCAGATCCTTTAAAAGATTGAATTAATATAACTCTTTAGTCAATATCGGAACTCTTTGGTGGCATAATGGCCATACGACCATTGCCTTTAATTTAGTAAAAAAGATAACTGAAACAAACAGTAGAGAATCGCGCGAGAAGTGTTAACAACGATGTAGTCACATAAAGATATTTACGTTAATTGTAAATACGTAAACAGTTAAGATAAAGTAAGTTTTAAGACTGTATTAATGAAAGTCACCAACGAAATAAATGTATACAAGCTGCCGTGCTGCCGTATCGTTTTGTACAATATTAATAATTTTCTTTTGTTATTTAACACAGGAAAAATCTAAAATAAGAACACCAATACTTTAAAACATTTATTTTTTATAAAGAAGATAAAAATATAAATTACAAGATGCGAAGAATATTTTTATTGCTTTAGTACCTATCTAAAACAAAATTGTAGAAGTGCCTTGCTTCAATATCTATTTTATATTGATAAAATATACCACCCAGAAAGGTCTTGCCTAATACTAGTGTATGTAATATTCCAAACTGGCGTTGCCTTTTCCATTCTTGCAATTTATATGAGCACAGCTGAGCCATGTTATAAAATGGAATTATTTATGAACTAAATGCTAGTAAATTGACGTGTAAATAAAGTGAGTTATGATTATTTTAGCTGCAACGTATTTGCATAAAACCCGCGTTATTTCTAGTTACACTTCGACTGCTTTTTTGAATGACGCCAAGCTATTCTCTGTGTGGTGCGTCATATTTTTTCAATGAAAAATCTGTTCAAATTTAATAGCGTGAAAAGATTTTTCCCGTGCTTTTTTTCTAAAACAAGTGTTCAACAATATTGTGGTTATTTTTTAATTTTTAAACCCATTCAAAGGTATATTAGAATCTCAATACTTTAGTTAGTTGCATTATTAGTTTCGTTTTGTGAGTACTAAATTGTTATATTTCTTTTTTATTCGTAAAAGCGCCTTAAAGTTTTTTTACATTTACATTTTATATACATGAACATAGAGATTTTTTAAATAAACCATCGGTAATTCTTGGTAATTGTAGATACTTTTTTCATAACAAAGTATGGAACATAACACTTCCTTGCAAACTTCAATAACTCGAACACACGAGATAATTAGTACTAAGAATGTAAACAAAGCGAACTTCTTACTTCATTAATTAAAAGTTAATCGACGAGTCTCGAAGTGAATGGAGATTGCCAGCAATTTGTGAATTCAAATGAGTACGTGTTCCACGTGCATTTGAAAGGCTGGAACTAACCAGTATTGGCTAACTTAGGTGATTAAATTATAACATTATATTATTTATTAATAACTACATTTTAATAACAATATCCAATGTTTTATCAAACTGAACGAATTATAATATTTTTTAAAGGTTAAGGCAAATAACTCGATCATAATATGTTTATTATTGTAACCTCTGAACCGTACATGCCAGTTATAAATCTTCTTGACGATTGCACATAAAGTACATTTTCATTCTATAGTTCATGTTTGATTCTGTTCAATTTATTCAATGAATACTTAAACAGTATTCTTAATTCAAATAGTTTCAATGCAATTGCGAAAATCCTCTACGTAGCACCCGAAGTGGCGCTAAAATAAATGTTCTGTCAGAGAGAAAAACGAGCGGTACGTACCCAGTTACCCTCAACCACGGCCTCAACACACCTCGCTATTTCATTTCAACGAAATCAAACTGAAATAACAGACAAAGCCATCCACTATCCTTACACATTACATAAACATCTGTACATTCTCCTATTCGAGTATGTAATTTAAATGTAATTACTTAATAATTTAGTATGTAATTTTTACTGATGGTTAGTATACTCGTGGTAACCTACGTATGATTGAAGTTTCGACTTAATAATAAGCAGTTTCTACTTATTAGCTCCTACAGTATAATTTACAGCGTATACTCTTCTATTAATATTGAACAAAAGGCGAAATAAAACGAAGACCATTCCCTTATCCAACATCTAACTACCTGGATATGCGTATGATGTAAAGTTTTCTTTTAATCGACGTTATAAGAACTATAGAGCGGGAACAACTGATCTAGGTCGGACGATTTCACGGTCGTCTCATTTTCTTAGAATTGTACCATACTACGTTTGAATTGTACCGTAGATTATAACAACACGAAAATTATGAACACAAAGTCTGTAAAAACTCTAAGAGCTACATAAAAGTTAAAATACATTTGGTATGTGAAAGTAAAATGATTTAGCATATTTTCACAACATTCATTTAGAAACATCGCTTAACAAAATTACGCAAACAACTAATACGGACTACAAATTGCTATAACTTAATGGTTTGAGACATGCACATTAAAAACTAATATTCCAGACTTAATTGTATTCTACCATACATATTTTTTACTACAAATACTATGAAAATACAACTAGAATTAAAATGACTAGATACTTACAATTATTTGTCAATAAAAACCCTGTTGAAACGCCGAGTAGTACCAAAAAGAACAATAGTAGTAGAACGATGAGCGCCGGTCTGCAGTAATGTATCCAGCAGTAATCCTCTGAATTAGAAGGGTTCGCATTAGAAGACCAAACGCAACATTTGCCACATGCGGATTCGGATGAGGAAGTCGATCGTATCACAGCACTATTTCCTTGCTGATTTACGATGACACCTTGAACAGGCGCATCGCTTCTTTGGCCAAAAGTTGCATTCTTTTCAGATAATCGCGCAAACCCTGAACTATCGTCATCCTGAGGATTGCCGTACACTCCGTACGATGCCACCATATCGACTCCCGATAGAGATCTTGTCGTTTCATTGGCAGTGCTATCCTGTACTGCATTATTATCTGATGTCGGCCAGCATTCGCATGAGCATCGGTCCTCTTTCCTTCTTTGTCTCGCTTGTGTTCCATCAGTCCTTCTCACCGACTGAATATCAGCTTTCTTCTCTTCTTCTTTCTTAATTTTTGCCTCTTGAGGCATTGGTTCGTTGCTGACGTCATAATTAGGTTGTAAGTTCTTATGATTTTCTATATACCAATGCCTCTCTTCCGCTCGGAGGGTTGTATCATTGTTACCCTCGTATACATCTGCGTAGTTTGAAAGCGGGTGTGAAGTAGGGCTGTAAAGGGGAACCGCCGTAAGTTGCCCATAGCCACGCTCATATTGCGGCGGTCGGTTATTGCTTGCATAATATGTGTTTGTTGCAGGCACTGTGTAATCGTAGCCCGGTCTGTTCATCTTTTGTATCCGATCGGTTCATTTGCTTTTGTTTCCCTCTAACTGGGTCATCTTAGCTAAGCTACAAAAAATGTTTTCCATTGTGCCATGATGCCAGTTAAACTAAAGTTAACGTCGAACAAACCTAATTCAATCAGGTTAATTTAAAGAAAAGCTTTTATCGAACACGAAACAAAGTTCATTGATAGATGATAGTGCAGGAAGGTAGGTCTGTAGTTTGGTAAACTTTGTTGATTTTGTTATTTGTTAGACTCACAAGAGGAAAGTTGTAAGGTAGAGTATGTGTAACATTACTGCTCATGAATTCGAAGGTATTTATCTTTTGTGTAACAACAGGCAGCCGTAGGTTGTTATCGTAGTAGACAATGAACCAGAGACGTGGGTAAATAAACTTGCCAACTTAAATTTGCTTTACCTATTCTCTTGATCTTATATTCGCAAGTTCAATAAAATCGATTAAAGAACACTCAATATTTAAAACAAAATGTGAGCATAGCACACACTTCGAAGAAACTTTTATTTCTTTCAAACTTGTTACGTTTACTTTCGTTATTCTATTAGGTCTTTAGTAAAAAGGTCTTCGACCTTTTTGTTGGATCGATAGCTAAGTTAGCTCTAAATCCCTGCGGTACGTAGAATAATCCGTTCCAATTAATTTAATTAAAAACAAACAAAAGTCATTACATAAAGTTGGGTTTCGTTTGATTCAGATTGAATTACGACCCAATTGCGTTTGTATGTAACATATTGTTTTAGCTGTCAAATATTTTATGTTATGGGCCGCTGAAGAATATAAATGTGTTATTTAACTTGTATTATTAAAAAGATATATTGTAATTAAAATAATAATACGCTTAAAGTGCTTCTGAGAGTCATAAAGAAATATGTACTATCATCCCTGTATTCATATTCTGCAACGTTACAAGACTACCGAAGTATTAAGAACTAACTATATGACATTAAAAGCATGTAGCTAAGCGTTTATAAATAATGTCATAATCTAGGTCGACCGTACAAGTATATGTATATCTGATAGCATTAAAATATACATATAATATGCAAATCATTAAACTTTATACAACCGCATATTTTAATGCGCTCCATTAGTTGTTATATTTGATGTCAGCGTGAAGTACGTATTAATTTTGTATTTAATTAACGTAAAATTATTATAGTGTTCGATAAAGTTTTGTGATAAAATATATTTTTAGTTTGAGTTTGATAACAAAATAATAATTTTAAACTAATAAGACATTCATATAAAGTAAATTATATAAAACTTTTTAATCTAGCAAACGTATAAAACAATAAACGAACGATGGAAAGTTTGATAACAATAACAAACTCTAACAGTTAGAGTAATTACTTCATAAACTACAGATCTAATTGAATAATCAACTTTATTATAAAACAAAACTTTTCAATCGTGTTACTCCCGAACGTATCTCGGTGTTGCGGCCCCGGGCGAGTTTCAACAATAAAATATTTCAGTCCGCTACCTCGCCTTCTAGCAGTAGCCTCATGTTTAAGTGTTAGGACTACCGATCTTTTAATGATGGGTTCGGATCCTGCCATTCAAACCATATTCAAACAAAAATTCTGAACTTATTTGGAATTACAATCAAACCTGGATAACACCTCTATAAGTAAGAGTCAATCTCGGGTACCCACGAGCTATCTCCAGAAACTCGGATTAGAGATAAACCTCTATAACCGAGACAAATATCGCAATCCCTTGGACTTTCGCTTATAGAGGTTGAAGTGTACTACACGTACTATTACTTAGAACCGGAAATTGTTTAACGTCCAAATAAGTCTCTATGATTCTCGTGAGCGATAAGAAGTTTTCTTTGTATAAATAAATGCCACTTTCCGAATGTAAACCCGTATCGGTGCTAATCTTATTCTATATAACATTTATGTAAAATAAGAGATAATGATATGATTAAAGTTAAGGAGTAAGATAACAGATTGGCCGGCGATTGACTGTCCGCGAGCCTTCCGGAGCGAACCACAGAACTTCGAAATTACTTCGTATTTGTCAGTGTATCTTAAGTTAAACTTATTATTTATGTCTTTACTGTTTTCTCTCGATATTTTTTTCAATTTTATAATATATTTGACAGTTTGACAAAGATATTGGTATCATAAAGTGTTGAGTATAATTTGATAGCCATTACAATCTAACTACTAAGCAAAGGATATATTATGGAAGTATCATCCTAAATGAATTAGTTTAAAGGTTTTAATAAGACGATTTTTACTAAAATAAATTCAATGAATGTTTTACTTAAAATAACTATTCTTTTTTCTTTAAAATTAGCGTGGATATTGCTAATGCTTACTTAAAATAATCCAATTCACCTATACTTAAAACTTAAATGTTGACAACGCTGAAGGTTAAAAAATATTGGAACTAAAAAAAATACACAAACAATATTCCTTTAGTACAAATGGCATCATGGTAACTTAATGTATTGTTCTCTTTGATTTCCTTAGTCGAAATTATGGGTTATGTTATTTTAGAGGAACACTGCACCTAAAACCATAGAGACATAAGTCTCCGATATATGAAATACTAAAATAAAACACAATCACTGGTATTCACTGTACACAGTTATGATATAATAACGTTCCAAGGATACAGTTTCCATAGCAGTGAGCAGCAAGGGCTGATATTAAATGTAGAGTCGAAATCAAGATACGCTACGAGAGTAGTGTGCGAGGGCGGCGTAGCGCGACGTAACCTCGTCGGGGCGGCGCGGCGCGAACTGCCGGCCGCCGTACGCCGATCCCCGCCCGCCCTCCGTCCCAGCCCTGTCACCGCCATTCCGCCCAAATCCCGAGGAGTTTTCATTAATGTTGTTATCGGTGTAAAAGTTACCACAAGTCAAACTAAGAACTTGCAGCTTTAATTAACTGTCTGTAAAATAACAGTCAACAACTTAAATCAAAACTTCGCAGCGACATTCGTTCACCCCTCGCCCGAACAATGCTCGGTGATTGACTTGTTATACATAATTGTTTGCATTCAGCGACGCGCTCGCAGTTCCTTAATGGTAAATACAAACTACCGTTCTCGAACAAACATCTACCTACTTAAATACATAGACTCGTTCGACGAAAGCAAATACCGAGCAAAAGTACGCACATACATAATAATGTATGTAGAGCTATATGTGTCGAGCCATCGCAGTATTGTTTACGTACTGCCGAGCATTAATGGAAACAATAAGGCTAAGTGTATAAAGCATACACTGAGTAGATGCACTAGTATTTCAATGACATAAAAATCTTTTATTTCTCGCTATAAAAGATGAAACGTTTACGTGTGTTATATGAAGGTAGAAATATACACACGGATAGAGCACTGTTTGACCTCAATACATCAAAATGATTCTTCGCAACCTACTTTTTTCAAGTATTCAAGAATGACAAACTACGTCGACATATCATATAGCTCCCAAACGAGGCTTAGAAATATGACAGCCGAATTTCATGGAGCCTCGTGTGTCTGGAAGCGAACAGCGTTCGGGGACACATCGCCGATCAGATATATACAATTGGCACGGGAACCTTCCCATCCCTTGTTTATCGTTTCTAATAAAGCGAACGGTTTCATCGCCGCCTATCGATTGAGTGCGAGTGGGAATCGCAAGAATTATTGATATAGATGACGGTTCATACAAAAACTTTATAAAAGCAAGTGGAGCGAACAAACTGGCGGCGAACAAACTTTTATGCCGGGATGCGACGAGAACGCGGACGTTACTTATCTGCCGCCGCCGAGCTGACAGCTGCAGATGAAAAATTGAAATTGTGTGAGATAAAACTACCTAACTGCTGCTGCACTGCCGCTCCGCCGCCACTGCGCCGCCCAAACAATGTGCCGACAACAAGAATGCCATAATTTAAAAGTCGCCGTGCATTACTTAACTTTTTTTAACTAAAAACTCAACAAGGTTCTTGCCGCTTTTCACCGCCCTCGCCAACTATGAATAGGTAATGCAAACTTAACGTTGAACTCGAGTTTTGCAAAGATTTATTTGTCGAAAATGTACTTTTATTAAAGAACGCGACGGAAAAGGGTACAAAAAGGGACAATATGCAAATCCTAATACGCGTAATTTCCGCTTCCCATATCAATTCGGTACGACCGATAGGAGTTGAATAGTGCGACGGCGACACGCGGCCCAGACATGCAATAATAACGAACTCTTGGAAAACGTCAAGCCGGGCCCTTCCCTATTTATGGAACTCGGGCATCGTGAAAAGTCTCGCGTAAATCAAAGTCATAAATTCTCCTATCGTGAATGAACATTTCTCTTTCGTGCGGACGTCTACGCCGGCCGAATGGATAACCTCGACCCTCCCTCGCAGGATCACCGCCACGAGTCATTTGCTTTTGTTCGCGGGGCAATTAATAACGGCCAGTGGGGCGGTCTCCGACCGCAGACGCCATCGGCATATCGGTTATAATCTAGCGCAGCACCGCGACCAACCTCGCCTTCCTCTATTGATCATCCTCGGTAACACGCGCCGATTTATGAAATCGCTTCGGGCGAATCTCCATATTCTGAGACTTTTAAATCACATCAGCTGACTTGCGAACGTCTAAACGCTAAAATATTCCTCTCGCTTTTATTCAAATTCTTTTCCGTTTAAACGTAATAAAGATTTGCTCTTTCGTTAACAAAACTGATTTAAGTATAACTTGTTAAAGATATTAAAAATTTGAAAGTATTCAAATAGTACTCGTAAATTCCGTTACCGATGAAATATGCTAAAATTTTTCAGTTCGGATTTCACCTCGCTCCCAACACTACGTTTGCAGCCTAAACATTGGATAAGTTCCACATTGTTGTTTACTACAAACTGCGAACTTAGCTGGAGCAATTCACCTCGTAAATTTTCGTGTAATAACAGCTCACAGTTTCCCCAGACACTTGTAAGAGCGCCGCAATAAGCTACGGCGCTAAGTAACCGGGTCACCGTGGCGTCGCATCGATAGCTTATTCGTTCACATGTTGTATTAATGGCCCCGCTACCGAACTAACTCGCTATACCGACTCATATTACATCAATATTGTCGAACACACATACGTACAATTAGTAGACTTCGACACGGTGACGTCACACCTACCAATTCGATATATTAAATACCTACCTGGGGGTTACTTAAGTACATTCGGTACGAACCGTTTCGAAAGTAAACGTCGAAAATGTATGAAACTGACAACGACGTTCGATATCTTACACGTGACAAGCACATTATTTGTCGAATGTCGATGTCAGTTTCATACATTTTTGTCGATTCCATCATCGACATCGCCGATCGAAAGATTTACCACCCAATTATCACCCTGTGATTTTACTTCAATTTTGTAAAGTCGTAAACTAAACCGTTATTTTTATTCTTTTTAGTAAGTTAAAGAATTTGTGGTGCGTACCAACGATCCTGTTTTGTTATGAAACCTTACCTACAAGACAACATTAACGAATTAGCAGATATAGGCACAGTATTCCTGTCTATTTGATCTCCATATAGAAACATACCAAATTGCTTGTTCATATTAAGACTATCGGACTGGTTTTAATAACATTTAAGGCTTTATGTCAACGTTTACATAACCGTCTTGATATCTTGGCTCGTAGTACGTAAATATTTACTAGACAAACCAGCCAACATTCCATTTTAACTATCAAGTGTAGGCATAACTTACCGTTGGCATAGATTTGTGTTTACTCTATCGAAACTCAATTTTGTAATTTGATTCATTTCGTATTTGGTAATTTGATTTTAATCTTTCTTTCAAGTGATTCGTTTTAAATTGTTTTTACAACTGATTAATGTATCTTTTTAGTAAAATATTTTTGCAATCGTCATCATCATCATCAGCCTTTTTCTGCCCACTGTAGGACATAGGCCTTTCCCAATGCCATCCACAAAATGCGGTCTTCCGCCTTCTGCGTCTAATGACTTCCCGCCGTGCGCACTAAGTCGTCGGACCACCTGGTTGGAGGACGGCCCACACTCCTGGTTCCCTTTGGCAGTTGCCATTCGAGGACTTTCGTCCCCCATCTGGCGTCGCTGGGCCGACAGATGTGACCAGCCTATTGCTACTTCAGCCTACTGACTTTGAGAGATAGGTCGTCCACTTTAGTTCTCCGTCGAATTTCTTCGTTCCGGATTAGCTCCCTTAGAGAAACTCCGAGCATAAGTCTAGAGAGCTATGCTCTTTGTGCAAGTTTGTAAAGAAATTCAAAAATATAAATTACAAAACGTAAAACATTTAAAGTAAAATATGTATACCGATCAATTCCTAGACTACTAAAGTATTTCCACGTACGTGTTACGGAACTGAAACTTTGCTCACCTACTAGATAGAGAGAAGCGTAAAAAAGTTAAAAACCTAATTTGGTTGAACCGTCTGGAATATTGATACCTACTCGTAAAAACTAGCACTTTGTTTTAAATCTCTTTGTTTATTATTCGAATACATTATTAAACATGTCTGTGCGTCTGTGTCATGTTTTTAGACTGGACTAAAATGGACTTTACAAGGATTTCTAGGGGCTACCCAAAGTACAAGCGCTACAAAGTGATTCGATAGCGAACACCAGAAATGTATGAAACTGACAATGACGTTCGATATCTCACACGTCACAAGCACATGACTTATCGAATGTCATTGTCAGTTTCATACATTTTTATCGATCCCATCAGCGATATCGCCAATCTAAAGATACTTTGGGTAGTCACCTGGTCGTGAGCTTATCGGTATTTTTAAAAGAATTATAGAGGATTTTTATAATTTAGCCATGGAACGATAGCTACTATTCAGTGACAGTTTTAAGTGGAATTCTCGTCTGGCGTGCCGAGGTCCCGCAAACCGCAGCGTAATTAGCTAAATATGACTTTTAAACTAAGAGCGCGCCACCAGAAGCCACTTCCTACTTCCACCCTTTTAGAGAATGGCCACAATTTCATACGAATATTCTCCATTTACAGTCCAATGCTATTCGAAACTGACGACGGGGCTCTCGTTGGCTCATTGAGCTTCATATCTTTATTTCGGAAAATATCACTATGCTTTAATGAGGTCGCTGTTGTGTTCATAGTTTTACCGCAACATTGTGCATTACGCTTGTCCTGTTTTTAAAAGAGAATAATTTTGATATTGCTTGAGTGTGTGCGTGCGTCTGAGCAGAAGGAAATATTAAATATCTACTCGAATTGTTTTCAGTTAAACAAATATATTTTAATATGCTGTATTCTGGAGTATGAGTTAAACAGTTTAACGGAAATTAATTAATTAATTATAAAAATAATGCCCTACGATCCATAGTACTCTTGAGTAAATTAATAAATAAGCATCGACGTTGAATACTTTTCTACAAAAAAATGAAATAAAAATTTGTAGCAACGCGTTTAATTTCGAGTCACGTCCGCACCAAGGCACCGGGAGCTGACCGCTATAGGTTCGTGAAGTTTCACTATAAATCATAACGCCATTTCAATTTACCGAGTCTAACACGGCGGTAATAGGCCAGGCATTGCCCGTTGCCCTCTGCGCTCCAAGACCTAAATTTGTATTCAACGAACGATACGATCATTAGTTAGTGCAATTTTCTTCGCATCCAGTACACGAATGTCGTCGGCATGGGGAGGAATGGATAATACTCTGTAATTGCTTTTGGGATCTGACTTGGAAATCAAGTTGGCAGACTGGACTTTGATAAGTGGCTTCCAGATAACCGCGATGACGCGATCTAGTTCTAGTTAACCGTCGGTTATGAACGCCTTATGAAGATATTCGAAGAGTGTCGCATTCTGATAAGTATATTATTAACGTGTACTCGACATCGGGCTCTCAATTAATATGCAAAATTTATCTCTGAGAATATTTTATCGATTTGTATGGATACGCTGATTAAGTTTTCAATTAAATTAAAATTAAATGTTAATATTTAAAGTAGTTTTGTATACATTTTATCTTCAATTGAATCAATAAGTTATACGAAAGTACTCAGAGACACAAACACTGTTGCAATTTTATTTGCTTTGCTGTCACACATTAATAACTAAACAACTAGCGGTTGTGCGCGAATTCGTCCGCGTGGAATTAAATAATATAGCCTATGTTACTCGGGGATAATGTAGCTTTCTAATGGTGAAATAATTTTTGAAATCGGCCCAGTAGTTCTTGAGTTATTTTAATACATACAAAAATACAAAATTCTCTCTTCATAATAATAGTATAGATTAAAATTCGTAAGTAAATACATTTTAGTAATAAATAGACACTTTATCGTCCACTCAGGAATAAATTATCTTACAAGTTTATAGAAATTACTTAGTATTTAAGCAATAATTTAAATGATTTTACTTCTCATTCAAAATACCAAGCAATGTCTTCTAAGTGATTGCTTATCTAAGGCGACAAGCTACTGACTGAGTGGCGCTAGTAGAAACATTAATTAGCAATTCTATCTAGTCTGAACCAGTAAATGGATCCTCTAGATCAGATTATACTCTGCACATAAGAATGACACTTCATTCAGGCAATTTAGATAAAATAATTCTATCAAGTTTTATAATTTTACGCAAATAGAGAATTACTAGAACATTCCATACCTTTAAGTGTTTCATTAGCAATTCGCAGTTAATACTTTCAACGTTATGATTCTGCCGTAGTTAAGACAAGCTCGATAGTATACTCTGTGGGTGTAAATTGACTATTTAAGGTATTCACTTAGCGCTATGATCGACGGTCTCCGGCTGAAGTTTGAGGAAGCACGTACGTGTAATATTATTGATTAAGGGAGCGCCGTCCAGCCCCATTTGAATTTCCAATGAGCTTGTTACAATTGGCCCGGACACGAGCCTCGAAGCCGATAAAAACTTCATTTCTTCGCAGATGATTGGTTACGATTAGGATTCAGTTGTATTACAGTAATCATTTCGTTTCGTAAGCTTTGTTAAGTTAATACAAAGATTATTGGGGTTATCGAAAGATTAAGTAGTAGATCGCACATTTTTATATTTTTTGTGCTTATTTTATTTAACAAGTGGCATCATCAATCATTTCCCCAATCATTTGTATCCAATCTAATAAATATATGTTGTCATAGTACATTTATCATTATTGTATTAGATGTTAATTCGCCTTAAGCAGCGAAGTCCATATATTATAGTAAAAGTGCACAAGGCAATGCGCACGGCAATTGTTCCTTGCAACTGTAGCACGTAGAGGCGGGGAGCCGGGCCCGGGCGCTGTAGCGAGTCTTAATTAAACCCCGACGGCAGTGCCTACCGGCAAACTTCGATTGCGCTGTCAAAAATCCGAAGAATTATTCTAGCTGTAAAATAACTTGCGCGATTTTAGGCTTTATCGCGCGAGTTCAGGCATATTAGCGAATTTATAGGTTAGGATGCAATATGCCGCCGGTGCCGACCGGTAGTTGGATGTTGCGCTTTTATTAAAAACAGTTTTTATTTATTGTCGATCCGAGTCCGCTATGTATTTCTTGTGTACGAACCTAAATCTAAATTGAACTATCGATCCGGTAGCTTTGCAAATATAACTGCAAGATATTTTTTTTATTGACTTAGATGGCTTTATTGCAATCAATAATACAAAACAAGAACCTTGGTAAATAAAATAAAAAAATACAACAATCAGTTGAGTACTACATTCACATTATAAATTTTTAATGCGATCTTAATAATCTATTGTATTATTTAATCTCAGGAGATTCGAGATGAAAAAAAGATGGCAAATTGGCACGAAAGTTTAGGATCTGGCAGAAAGGGAATACCCATATCAAAAATATGACACACTCAATAAACCTAGATGACTGGCTAAGCCTTTATGTTGCGTGACCTCGAGTACAACAGCGGTAACTCTTCTATATCTAAAACAAAATATCTTTTGTAGTCTTGTAATATTTATTGTCAAAAAGACGCATACATAAAAAAATGACCTCAATCTCTACATTTTTAATTTTTGTCTCTCGATTTTTAATCAAGAGTGTCATATCCCAATATTTTTATATAAATCTACTCATTTGTAAATTATTATTAATTTGCAAACTTGTATAAAAACGTAATGTAAAAACAAAGATAAAAATCTCAGGGTCAATTACCAATACATGACGCTAACAAAATATTGCATAAAAAGTAAAAGATAAACAAATCCTATTCTCGTCTTCTGTTAAGAGCTCTAGATAAAAGTCGTTAATAACATATAAAATTATATAACAAGAAAAACATATTATTCTGCTTCTAATTACCAATTTTACGAGCTATCTTATATAGCCTCTTAGCGACTCGCATGATACGTATTTACACCTTTGTGCTAAGTGGTAACCATTTTTATATGACCTATGGAAATTATACACAATGGTATTATATTCATAAAGTATCAAACTACCATTAAAACCCTCAAAATTATTAGTACAAGTAGGTACAGCATCTACTCGTAATAGTTAAACTCAATTAATCTAATCTTGTTTATTAAAGTCTACAAACTTGTAATTACAAAAGTTTAACCACTTCAAAATATTAATGACCTTTAAAACAAATTAATATCGACTTGTGTTTATTTCGTATTCAAGATGATAACTCGATTCTATAACAATCGCGCCCTGCGCCTGTACAAAATTCAGCATTATTAAAACGACTCAATTAGCGACCAGTTTGTAAACGATGGCACTTAATTGGCGCCCCGTGAATTATGAAAATTGCAGATAATTTGCAACGATCACAAAACAACCGCGGTCTCTAATTATATAACTGTCATTTTAACTGTGTACCTGGTTTATATTTAAAACTTTATTACATGCCTTCGAAACTGGGTTGGCTTAAAAGGGTTCATCTGGGCTGGTTCGACGGTACGTCGGCCGTCGCGTAAGTACTCATAGTGTGTACACTTTACGGCCCCCGCGGAACGGAGCAGGCTCACGAGACATTGTGCGACCCTCCCCTCCTCCTGCGCTCTCAGCCTACCCTTCCCCTCGCTCTCCCTCCAGCCCGCTGGAGCCACACGCTGCCTAAAGCGCGGAATTCTCCGTTTTTATTACTGCAACCACCGGTCTACTCACAGCTTATTGTCAACTACGCATATTCCATGCTGCGCGTATTATGTAGTACGAAATTATTTAGTGCACTGATGGTTTGTTTACTCATATGATTTGAATTGAACTATATCACATGTGGATAACTTATAATATTTTTACACGTTTTTAGTTTTTATATGACAATGACTTTAAAATACACTTACAAACAAGTTATCACAATTAAACAGGCTCAATTCAGTAAACTTTATATCAATACAAGGATCGCCTGCTGCGAATTACTATGTTCGTGCATCAATGTAATTCACAATTACCATACAATCATGATACTTGTATGTGGGACAGTGTAGGGCGGGGAACTTTAAGTGTCCCCACTTAGCGCCAGGTGGGCTTGTAGTAGCGCTTTGATCAAAACGATTTTAAATTAAAAAATATATACTTTTAGTGACAATATAAAAGCACTAAACGAATAGTAAAGTAGAATAACTAAAATATCGATGGAGAAATAAAATAATTAGACAGTACTTATACATTCTTTGAAGTTTTTTTAGCCATTAGATATTTTTTCCACGATTTTTTTCGCTGGAGAAACAATAGCGGAGTCTTCAAGTGAGGCAGACAGTTTAAAGACGAGGCAAAAAGATTAGTGTCCTGTTTTGCATATTAAGAAATATCATATTTAGTATTTAACATAAAAGGTTATATGCTAAATAAATTATTTTTCTTCCTTCGAGTTCAAAAATATACGAAGTTCAAAGTTGTAGTAAGTTACACATCGACAGGGCTATTCATTTAATTGTTAGTGGCG